>CAJHQQ010004021.1:0-34044 GCA_905132885.1 Moricandia moricandioides
ATTGCACCTCTGGTTCTTCATCTTCCATTTCCAACTCATTTCTTGGCCATATCGGTTTAACCAGTCCATTTCTCGATCATTACCAGATCACCCATTTCATTTCCTATCCAACCAGCTTCCTTTCCCCCATTTCCTGGTCAATTAGATTGCATACTAGTCTTCCATGCTGGTTCATAGTCATTCCTTTCTCTATGAAGGCCTCATCAAGATACATAGCCTTCTCTCGGTCCAATACCTCATGTAAGGCCAATAAGATCTCCAATAAGCCCATTAGGCCGTCCTGTGACCCATTGCCTTTCTGGTACATGGATTGGCTTCCAAAACTTGAGTTTTAAGCTGATCCAGATCGCACCATCAACATTCTTGTGCAAGAAGAGGTGGAGTTTACTAAACACTTGGGAAAGTTCAGGGCCTTATGGTCTGAACTAGAGATGCTCAGACCAAACACAACTGATCAAGATATCCTCATGGAGAGGCGTGAGCAAGATCAGGTGTTTGGATTACTTCTGACTCTGAATCCATCCTTCAATGATTTGATTAAACACATACTGAGATCCTCAAAGCTTCCAACCTTAGAGAAAGTATGTGCTCAAATCCAGAAGGTGGAAGGGTCTTTGGGATTGTTTGGTGGTAAGGGGGAACTCTCTCTTGCTAACAAGGCTGAGGCTGTTCAAGCTAACAAAGCTATGTACAGACCAGATGAAAGGAGAAGTGGTGAGGATAGAAGGTTTGGAGGTAACTAGGATCATTGCAAGAAGCCAGGTCACAAGAGGAGCCAATGCTGGATACTCCATCCCCACCTCAAGCCTGTGAAGTTTATGAAGGATAGAGATGCAAGAGCCCACCTCTCAGCAGAAACAAGTGAAGCTGGTCCATCTGGAGCTAGTTCAACAATGCGTGAAGGTGAAGGTGGTACGGCCGTGGAATGGTTATCTCTCCCTGGATCACTTGAAGGGGGCGTGGATGGATGATAGATGATGAGGATGGTCTTCTCCTTCAAGCTGTGGAAGGCTATAAGGATGTTTTGCTGCTCCTGAGACACAGGTGCACCCTGCTTGATGTCTAGGATGGATCACAGTAGATCACTCTTCCTTAGTGATATAAAACACGTCCACCTAAGTGAACAAAGAGACAAAGTCTCCACAGAGACGAAAGGTTGAGCCAAAGCTTAATTTTATTGAATAATGGTTGATGTTTACATGGAGGCTCGTGGTTACATAAATAAGAAAGAAGAAAACGAAATCCTAAGCTAAAAAAAACCCTAAACCAAAACCAAGTCGGTTTAGTGAAAACCATATCCTAATCCTATTGCTAATTGGCTTAAGATAACCAAACTTAATCCTAATTTGTTTACACTTAATGAAATCATAAATAAACTGTAAATAAACCATATTAGGCGTGTCTAATCTTCTTGGGCCAGTCATAATCCAAGCTGGCTTGTCTTTCCACTTTTTGGGCCGATAAAGGCCATTTTCGAACAACTCTTGCTTGGGCTCGATCCATCTTGTTTCGGGTCCGACCAAGTGCCTCATTAAGCTCATTTGATGATGAAAATTCTCCTGATAATCCAATTTCACCTCTGGTTCTTCATCTTCCATTTCCAACTCATTTCTTGGCCATATCGGTTTAACCAGTCCATTTCTCGATCATACCAGATCACCCATCTCATTTCCTCTCCAACCAGCTTCCTTTCACCCATTTCCTGGTCAATTAGATTGCATACTAGTCTTCCATGCTGGTTCATAGTCATTCCTTTCTCTATGAAGGCCTCATAAAGATACATAGCCTTCTCTCGGTCCAATACCTCAAGAATAAGGCCAATAAGATCTCCAATAAGCCCATTAGGCCGTCCTGTGACCCATTGCCTTTTTGGTACATGGATTGGCTTCCAAAACTTGAGTTTTAAGCTGATCTAGGTCGCACCAGAAGGAAAGGCCTTGACTTCTCAACACACACCCTTGAAGAGCATGGAGCATGAACTGGTCAGGAGATCAGACATTGATGCTCTAATCAAGGCTCTCAAGGAGAATGGTAATGTATCTGGTAACCCCTTAGGGTACTCCTATGCTGCATATAACCTAATGAAATCCCTGATAAATCATATATTGCATCTCAATGGCTTAAGAACCTTAGTCATGTAGAACATAAACTTAAAATGCTTAGTTCCCACACTGCTCATAGCACATGTAAACCTCTAATAGTTGATTCAGGGGAATCTCATCATATGATCAGTGACAATAGTCTTATAAAGAATATAGAACCTGCTCATGGTCATGTAATGATTGCAAATGGAGATAGAGTAGAAATAAAAGGAATAGGCACATTAAGACTGTTTGACAAGGATTCTAAAGCTTTCTATATGCCTGAATTCACATCTAATCTTCTATCTGTTAAGAAATGCACAACTGATTTACATTGCAATGTTATATTCAGTCCTAATGATGTGAAGTGTCAGGATATTGAGAGCCATAAGTTGATTGGAAATGGAGTTGCAAGAGGAGACCTCTATATGTTGGAAGACACATATCTCATTTCTAGTCTTTGTTACTCGTTTAGTTCTACTTCTGTCTTGAATAAAAATGCATTATGGCATGCTAGATTAGGACATCCACATGTTAGAGCTCTAAGTTTAATGTTACCAGGTGTCATATATAAAAATAATGAATGTGAAGCATGTATCTTGGGTAAGCATTGTAAATCAGTCTTTCATAAATCCACTACTTTATATGAGAAGTGCTTTGATCTTGTGCATTCTGATGTATGGACTGCCCCTTGTTTATCTAGGGAAAATTACAAGTACTTTGTAACATTCATTGGTGAAAAATCAAAATACACCTGGATAACACTCATTCAAACTAAAGATAGAGTGCTTGATGCATTTAGAAATTTCCAGACTTATGTAACTAACCACTATAATGCCAAGATAAAGATTTTCAGGTCTGACAATGGTGGTGAGTACACAAGCTTGGCCTTCAAGCAACACTTATCTCAACATGGGATTCTCCATCAGACAAGCTACCCTTATACACTCCAACAAAATGGAGTTGCTGAAAGGAAGAATAGACATCTTATGGAAGTTGCTAGATCCATCATGTTTCAGTCAAATGTTCCAAAGAGGTTTTGGAGTGATGTTGTGATGATTGCGTGCTACCTGATCAATAGGATACCAACCAGGGTATTGGATGACAAGGCTCCATTTGAGGTGTTAAACAAGGAGAAGCCAGTATTACATCATATGAGAGTGTTTGGATGTTTGTGCTTTGTGCTAGTACCAGGAGAAATGAGGAGCAAACTGGAACCAAGAAGCACAAGAGCAATGTTTATTGGCTACTCAGCAACACAGAAGGGTTACAAATGCTTTTATCCAAAGACAAGAAGAGTTCTGGTGTCAAGGGATGTGAAGTTTGTGGAATCCAGAGGATACTATGAAGAGAAGAGCTGGGATGATTTGAAGGATCTATCTCAAGCATCTGATAAGGCAACTAGCCTCCGGATCATTCTTGAAGGTCTTGGGATTAATATGACCCAGGATCAGATAAGGAAAGGAGTGCCTAACACTCATGAAGCTGAAGATCAAACCAACCATGATCATGAAGGGGGAAATGGACCTGAGGTTGAAGATCAAGAAGAAGGCTCAAGAAGTCATGATCAAGGTGAGGTTCCAAATGAAGATGGAAGTGAAGGAAACCATGATCCTGAAGAAGAAGGTCATGGAAGTCAGGAAGAACAAGTAGTAGAGGCTCCACTAAGAAGAAGCACACGGATAAGAAGGGATCCATCAAATTGGATAAACACCCGGGTATACTACAATGCACAAGCAGTAGCACATCCTGATCAAATGGTATGCTCACTTGCTGAAATTCCAAAAGAGGATTGTGCATTCATCACAAGTCTAGATGAAAGTCATGTTCCAAGTTCTTATGAGGAAGCAATGGAGGATGAAGAATGGAGAAGCTCAGTGGCTGATGAAGCAAATGCAATGATAAAGAATGAAACATGGTATGAAAGTGAGTTGCCTAAAGGGAAAAAGGTTGTGACCAGTAGATGGATTTTCACTATCAAGTTCCTACCAAATGGAAAGATAGAAAGGAAGAATACAAGACTGGTGGCTAGAGGGTTTACTCAAACCTATGGAGAAGACTATATAGATACATTTGCCCCGGTTGCCAAGCTTCATACTATCCGGATTGTTCTATCTGTGGCGACTAATCTAAAGTGGGATCTATGGCAAATGGATGTGAAGAATGCATTCCTCCAGGGAGAGCTTGAAGATGAAGTCTATATGAAGCCTCCACCAGGTCTTGAAAGTCTTGTAAAACCAGGGAATGTGTTGTGATTAAAGAAGGCTATATATGGTCTAAAGCAGTCTCCTAGAGCTTGGTACAACAAGTTGAGTACTACTTTGAATGGACAAGGCTTCAGGAGATCAGAATTGGATCACACACTCTTCACTCTCACCACATCCTCAGGTATCATTGTCCTTCTAGTTTATGTTGATGATATCATCATAGCTGGAAGTGATAAAGAAGGTATACAGGATACAAAAGACTATCTGAAATCTGTGTTTGAAATCAAAGACTTAGGGGAGATGAAATACTTCCTTGGGATTGATATATGTAGATCCAAGGAAGGTCTATTCATGTCTCAAAGGAAATATACACTTGATCTTTTGAAAGATGCAGGTAAACTTGGTGGAAAGATAGCCATAATTCAATTGGAGGATGGATATAAGGTTCCACCTGAGGGGGAGCTTGAGAGCACTCAACTCTTTGAAGATCCTAAACTCTATAGGAGGATGGTTGGTAAGTTAATCTATTTGACCATTACTCGTCCTGACATTTGTTTTGCTGTGAACCAGGTGAGCCAGCATATGCAAGAGCCAAGAGATCATCATTGGAGGATGGGGGACAGGATCCTAAGCTATCTAAATGGATCACCAGGCCAAGGAGTATGGATGGGCTGCAATGAAAGCACTGAAGTAGTAGGCTATTGTGATGCAGATTGGGCAGGAGACAGAGCTGATAGAAAGTCCACCACAGGCTATTGCACCTTCATTGGGGGAAACCTGGTTACTTGGAAAAGCAAGAAGCAGAAGGTGGTCTCTTGTTCAAGTGCTGAGGCAGAGTATAGAGCCATGTTGAAGCTGACAAATGAGCTGGTATGGATCAAAGGGATATTGAAGCATTTGGGAGTTGAGCAAGCTACACCAATGACTATGCATTGTGATAACCAGGGAGCCATTCACATTGCAACAAACTCGGTGTTCCATGAGAGAACCAAGCATATTGAAGTAGACTGCCACAAAGTAAGACAAATGATTGGCATTGGAGAGATGTTACCATGCTACACTAGGAGTGAAGATCAGTTGGCAGATGTATTCACCAAGGCAGCAAGTCAAAAGGTTATTGAGTCTATTCACACCAAATTAGGACTCATTAGCCTTACTCCAAGCAACTGATCCCCTCGTCATGGGGTCTTTACTCTTTTTCCCTCATTAAAGGTTTTATCCAAAGAAGGGTTTTCCTTTGGTGAGGTTTTTAATGAGGAAGATCTCATGACATTCCAAGCTTGACTTGTTCCACATGGTTACGCTTGAGGGGGAGTGTTGAACTGAGTAAATAAAGAAGAGGATGAGAGCAATTAGTCTAAGAATGAGATCAAGGAGGAGTTGGTGCAAAGTTGGGGCAAGTGTACGGACAATAGAGACTGTATGGCCGACTGTACGGATCACTTGACCCAAACCCACTTTTGCTCAACCAAGAAGACATTTTGGTAATGTGCAAAACTAGGGCAAGTTGTACGGATGGTCTCTGGCCGTACAACTCTCTATCCATACAAGGAAAAGGAGGAAACTTGCATGGCAAGGAGAAAGGAAGCTAAGGTAAATAAGTGCAAAGGTAAAAGAGAGGTTAACTTGATGGTCACCCGGTAAAAGAAGAAAGGAGACTCGCCGGATAAGGCTTGACCAAGACAGTCTGGCTCATGCTGGAAAGGAGAAGGCATCTAGTTAAGATGCCAAAGGCATCAAGCCCTCTCAGCCAAGCATTCAAACTAGGTGCACCATTCTCCTTAGAGTGTCCACGTTAACCTATTGTTTACCATACTCTCTTATGACCGTTTGTGGATTAGATTAAGGCTTCTCCTCTATATATTGTAACTTATGCTCAGAGTAATAAGATTAAGAAAACATTTTCCGTGATACTCTCTCTCTCTATCTCTCTCTCTCTTGTTCATCATGAACACTACTCTCTAAATCTCGGATACACTTCATTCTTCTCTTAGATTCTCATACTTATCTCTTTTACTCTAAAAATCTCAATTATGTCATCAACATAGACTAGAATGACCACAATTCCTCTTGGACCAGGGAGTGTAAGAAAGGTATGATCAGCTTCTGATTTCCTGAAGCCTCTACCATTCAAAGTAGTACTCAACTTGTGGTACCATGATCTTGGAGATTGCTTCAGCCCATAGATTGCCTTCTTAAGTCTTAGAACATTTCCAGGTTTGACCAACTTCTCTAGACCAGGAGGTGGGTGCATGTAGACTTCATCTTCTAACTCTCCTTGAAGGAAAGCATTCTTGACATCCATCTGCCACAATTCCCATTCCAAATTTGTTGCAAGTGATAGGATGATTCGGATTGTATGCAGCTTGGCTACTGGTGCAAATGTATCTACATAGTCCTCTCCATAAGTCTGAGTGAAGCCTCTTGCAACCAGTCTTGTCTTGCGCCTCTCCACCTTTCCATTTGGTAGAAACTTGATAGTAAACACCCACTTACTTGACACAGCTTTCTTGTCCTTTGGGAGTTCACTTTCATACCAAGTATCATTGATAATCATGGCCTTTGTCTCATCTCCAACTGAGTCTCTCCACTCCTCAAGCTCCATTGCTTCCTCATATGATATTGGTACATGCTCCTGATCTAAACCTGTAATGAATGCTTGATGCTCAGGTGGAAATTGTGCAAAGGAACACACTGTTGATATTGGATGAGCTACTGCTTGACTGTTGTAGTAGACTCTTGTGTTTGTCCTGTTTGAAGGATCTTTCCTTATCCTTGTACTTCTTCTCAGTGGTTGAGCCTGGTATTGTTCTTCTTGCTGCTCTTCTTCTTCAGGAACTTGAACAGTTTCAGGTTCTTGCACACTCTCCTGATCATGAACATTTGGACCTTGTTGCACACTCTCCTGATCATGAACATTCGGACCTTGTTGTTGTTCTTGCTCATTGCCCCCCTCAGGATCAGGATGAGTTGTGTCATCAGCCTCTTGTTCAGTATCTTCTTGAGAAGCTGTCTCAGTCGCCTTCTTTGGTTGTGGCATACTGATTCCAAGACTTTCCACAATTATCCTAAGGCTGTTTTCCCTATCCGAGGGTGCTTGAGAAAGGTCCTTTAAGTTATCCCAATTTCTTTCATCATAGAATCCTCTTGATTTCACAAACTTTACATCTCTGGAGACCATAACCTTCCTAGTATCTGGAACATAGCATTTGTAGCCTTTCTGATTTGGTGAATATCCAATGAAGATAGCTTTGATACTTTTAGCTTCTAGCTTGTTTCTTAGCTCACCTGGGATCAAAACAAAGCACACACACCCAAACACACGCAAATGCTCAATAGATGGATATGTTTGGTTCAGTACCTCATAAGGAGAGACATCTTGTAGGATTTTTGTAGGGATTCTGTTGATTAGATAGCAAGAAGTGATCACAGCATCCCCCCAAAATCTTTTGGGAACATTTGTGTGAAACATCATGCTTCTAGCCACCTCCATAAGATGTCGGTTCTTCCTTTCCGCAACTCCATTTTGTTGTGGTGTGTATGGGCAGCTTGTTTGGTGTATGATCTCATGCTTGTTTAGATGTTGTTTGAAAGCATTGTTTGTGTATTCTCCCCCATTATCTGATCTAAAAATTGTCTGATCTTAACATTGAAATGGTTAGTTATGTAGTTCTGAAAGTTTATAAACGCTTCTAACACCCTATCTTTTGATTGCAGCAAGGTTATCCAAGTGTATTTTGATTTCTCATCTATAAATATCACAAAATACTTATGGTTTTCTCTAGACAGACATGATGCAGTCCACACATCATAATGAATAAGATCAAAGCAGCTTTCATACATAGTCAATGATTTAGGGAAAACAGATTTGCAATGTTTGCCAAGAATACAAGCTTCACAACTATCATTCTTAAAGGAAAGGCTAGGCAACATCAAGCTCAGTGCACGTGAGTGAGGGTGTCCTAGTCTAGCATGCCACAATGCATCTTTAGGTAAAACATGAGATGAACTAAAAGCATAAGATAAATCAGATAAGCATTTTGTGTCTTCAAGTAGATACAAGCCCTCCTTGGTCACACCTTTGCCAAGCAAACTACTACTCTCAATATCCTGAAAGTAAACATCATTAGGACTTAAAATAGCAAGGCAATTAAGATCAGTTGTTGCCTTCTTAACAGATAACAAGTTTGAAGTAAATGTAGGCATGTAAAATGCCTTTGAATCCTTGTTAAACAATTTCAAGTTTCCTATGCCTTTAATAGGTACTTTCTCACTATTTGCAATTATCACGTTACCTAAGGAAGGTTCAATGTTACTAATGAGACCAAAATTACTAATCATATGGTGGGAAGCCCCTGAATCTATCACTAGTGGTTTAGCAAACTGACCAGTAGTGTGTAAAGCATTTAAAGAGGTTCCAAGAACAATACCAGAGTTCTCCTTGAGAGCTTTGATGAGAGCATCAAGGTCTGACCTCTTGATAGTCTCATCTTGAGTAGTTCTCAAGGTAGATAAAGCACTGGTCGCCATTGCCTTTGCTTCACCAGCCACATTAGATGCTTCAGGTGTATCAGTGGAGAGGTGTGCTCTTGCATCCATGTACTGATTCTTTGGCACCTTGAACTTGGCAGACTTGAGATGTGGGTGGAGAATCCAGCACTTGTCCTTCATGTGACCTTTCTTCTTGCAATGATCACAAACCCACACCTTCTTATCATCTTGTTTGTAGAACCCTTTGTTTGGTACAGCAGCTTCCACCTTGTGTGCCATGTTCAGCTCTCCTTTGCCTTCAAACAAACCCACTGACCCTTCCTCTCTCTGGATTTGAGCACACACATCATCAAGGGATGGTAACTTCTCAGATCTGAGTATGTGCTTAATCAAATCATTTGATGTGATCATGGACCAGTGCAACAATGAAGAGGATGTAACCAGGAATACAACCATGGACCAACCAGCTAGTGATGATGCCTTAGCCATTCCAGAAGGTCCCATGACTCGTTCTAGAACTAAGAAACTAAATGGAGCCATTGGAGGATTACTTAGACTAGTATGGAAACAAGAAGAAGGTCTTGGCCAAAGCTTGATGATCCGAGATACCTTGATCACCATTCAAGCTATCTCCTCATCTAGCTGAGTTAGTACTTAGGCAAGTACTTGTGTGTGCTTTTTTCCTTGCTCTTGGTTTTGTCCCAAAGAGGTTTTCCGGAGGAAGGTTTTTAACGAGGCCACAAGCTACTTCACACATCACCTAGGTGCTAATATCGGTCCAAACCTAAGGAGACTACTCTATCTGTCTATCTTATGTTATGTTTTAGACTATAGTTTCTATGTTATGTTATTTCTCGAAACCTAAAGGCATATGCCTCGATTTCTCTATTTAAACACTTGTAAACTCTCATTCTGAATCAAGCAGTCTTTTATCTAAACCTTTTGTCTACTCTTTCTCTCTTCTTTGTCGACTGTAAGAGCTTGCTGGTGAGTCATATCCCGCGTCTAAGGGTTCTAGTTTAGTGTGTCATATCTGATCTAGATCCTAGGAGTATCAAGGAGTCCATCCGCATCTCTTTGTGTCACCAATCGATCCACATACCTTGATAAACTTGAGTTTCTGATTCGTTTATGCAAGGATCTATCCCAGCTGATCCAGAGTAAAATCCTAGGATCATATTAAGTGGTATCAGAGCAACTCTGGATAGGGAAGTTCTCGATCTCTCTTTGGTTTCAAGTCAAACTTTTTGACTTCTCATATAACCATTGATCGATCTGTGATTTGTTGTTGTTTTTCGTAGAATCTAATCATATTTTCCTTTGATATTGATCCATTTGTGTTGAATCCTGATAGATCTAAACGTTCTTACCATATTTGGATTCAAACTAAACCGATCCGTGTGAAAGAAGTAATCGAATCGATAGATCTGTTGAATCACTTGCGATTGAAGTTGTTTGCTTTGGCTTTGTGATCTGATCTGATCTTATTCATCTTAGGTTCTGATTTCATAAAACTTAAATTGATTAATCTGATCTGAAGATTTGTCGATTGAATTCTCTGATCTGTGATCTACAAGTTTGTTCTTTTGAACCTTTGAAAAGCGGGTTTTGTTTCGATTGCTCAATCTATTTGAATTCTCTTGGACAACTTACTTGTTTAAGTTCTTTCTGATTCAGGTACCATGGTGAACGAGTCAGAGGAGGAAGCAGCACTTGTAAGGCAGAACAAGCTACTGAGGGATCAAATGACTGATCAACTAAACCAAACCATGATCTCCACGGTTGCTGATATGATTAAGACCAGTATAAGGGAACTCCGTGATGAACTAAGGCTAGAGATGAGACAGGCTACTGTTCAGGTTAACAGCAATGAGCCTAGAAGAGAAAGGGTGAACCAAACTCAATAAGAACCAAAAGAATCTAGGAGGAACCCGCTTGAGCATGCTAGATCACAAGAAACTGACAACTACTATGAACACCACCATAGCTCTTCTTCTAGAGACAGCCGGAGGAGGCAGAGACGTGATCAAGAAGGAAGGAGACATCAACGTGATGATCTTGCTGGACTAAAGCTAAAGATACCTCCCTTTTATGGCAAGGCTGATCCGGATGCCTATTTGGAGTGGGAGAAGAAGATAGAGCTTGTCTTTGATTGTCAGCAGTACACTCAAGCTCAAAAGATTCAAATAGCAGCTACTGAGTTCTATGATTATGCTCTGAGTTGGTGGGATCAACTAGTGACTACTAGGAGACGCAACCAAGAGTATCCAGTTGAATCATGGCATGAGATGAAATCTATTATGCGCAAGAGGTTTGTTCCCAAGTCATTACCACCGTGATCTCCATCAGAAACTAAGGAAGCTCACTCAAGGATCTAGGTCCGTGGAAGAGTACTTTCAAGAGATGGAACTGCTTATGCTGAGAGCTTGTGTTTCTGAGGATAGAGAAGCCACCATGTCCCGGTTTCTAGGAGGACTCAACCGTGAGATTCAAGACAATGTGGAGATGCAACATTATGTGGAGCTAGAAGAGATGTTGCATAAAGCTATTCTGGTGGAACAACAGCTTAAAAGAAAAGGACACTCACGCACTAGTTATGGGACTTCAAAGTTTCATACCCCTAAGGAGGAAAAGCCAGCCTACTCTAAGGAGAGCAAACCATATCCTAAAGAGGAAGCAAAGCCAACTGTGGTGTTTGGGAAGGATAAAGGAAAGGCCGTGGCTACCAGTTCAAGAGCTAGAGACGTCAAGTGTTTCAAATGCCAAGGAAGAGGGCATTATGCCAATGAATGCACCAACAAACGGATCATGATTCTGCTTGAGAATGGAGAATATGAGTCTGAAGATGACATAACAGAATATGATCACGAGCAGTCAGAAGAAGAGTATGAAGAGGAACCAGTGAGAGGGAGACTGTTGGTAGCTAGAAGGCTCTTGAACCTACAAACAAAGACTGAGGAACTTGAGCAACGAGAAAATCTATTCTATACCCGGTGTATGGTGCAAGGAAAGGTTTGTAGCCTCATTGTAGATGGAGGAAGCTGTGTCAATGTTGCTAGTGAGACAATGGTAAAGAAGTTGGGATTAAAAGTTCAAAGGCATCCAAAACCTTACCGGCTACAATGGCTTAATGAAGAAGGAGAAATGAAGGTATCAAGTCAAGTGGTGGTACCTCTTGCTATTGGGCGATATGAAGATGAAATCTTGTGTGATGTGTTACCTATGGAAGCTAGTCACATCCTCTTGGGAAGGCCTTGGCAATCAGATATACGTGTAATACATGATGGCTATACCAACAAGCACTCATTTGAGTTCAAGGGAAAGAAGACTGTGTTGATACCCCTAACTCCTAAGGATGTGCAACAAGATCAACTTCAGCTTCAAAAGAAGAAAGAGATCGACCTTAAACCTGATCAAAGCAAGTAGCATAACTTCTATGCCAAACAGGGAGACATCAAAAAAACTCTTTACTCCCATCAATCGGAGTATGAAGATGTGTTTCCAGATGATCAACCTACTGGTTTACCACCTATACGTGGGATTGAGCACCAAATAGACTTTTTTCCAGGATCAACACTTCCAAACCGTCCAGCATACAGAAGTAATCCTGTGGAGACCAAGGAATTGCAAAGACAAGTTGAGGAGCAGATGGAAAAGGGGCATATCAGAGAGAGTTTGAGTCCATGTGCTGTTCCGGTTCTTCTTGTCCCTAAGAAGGATGGTAGTTGGCGCATGTGTGTTGATTGTAGAGCAATCAACAACATAACAGTGAAGTATCGCCATCCTATTCCTAGACTAGATGATATGCTTGATGAATTGCATGGTTCTTGCATCTTTTCTAAAATAGACTTGAAGAGTGGCTATCACCAAATTATAATGAAAGAAGGTGATGAGTGGAAAACTGCATTCAAAACTAAGCATGGGTTGTATGAATGGTTAGTTATGCCATTCGGATTAACAAATGCACCTAGTACATTCATGAGGTTGATGAATCATGTGCTTAGATCATTCATAGGCATCTTTATTGTAGTATACTTTGATGACATTCTAGTCTATAGCAAGAACATTACTGATCATATAGAACATCTTAGATCGGTTCTTGATGTGTTGAGAGGAGAAAAACTTTATGCAAACTTGAAGAAATGCACTTTTTGTACGGATAACTTGGTCTTTTTAGGCTTTGTTGTGAGTGCAGATGGTGTAAAGGTTGATCAGGAGAAGGTGAGAGCAATTAAAGAGTGGCCAAGTCCTAAGACAGTAGGGGAAGTAAGGAGCTTTCGTGGACTTGCTGGTTTCTATGGACGCTTTGTAAAGGACTTCAGCACTATTGCAACCCCTCTAACTGAAGTAATCAAGAAGGATGTGGGATTCAAGTGGGGAGATGCACAAGAAACTGCTTTCCATACCCTTAAAGAGAAGCTTACTCAATCTCCTCTTCTTATACTTCCTGACTTCTCTAAAACATTTGAAATCGAATGTGATGCTTCATGGATTGGTATTGGTGTTGTATTGATGCAGGATAGGAGACCTATTGCATACTTCAGTGAGAAGCTTGGAGGAGCTACTCTCAACTATGCTACTTATGATAAGGAGCTATACGCTTTGGTGAAAGCCTTACAAACATGGCAACACTATCTGTGGCCTAAGGAGTTTGTCATACACACTGATCATGAGTCCCTTCAAGTACCTAAAAGGACAGAGTAAGCTTAGCAAGAGACACGCAAGATGGGTTGAGTTTATTGAGACATTTCCCTATGTCATCAAATACAAAAAAGGTAAAGAAAACATAGTTGCTGATGCACTATCCCGAAGGTATGTTCTCTTGACCACTCTAGATGCCAAGCTACTAGGTTTTGAACAAATCAAAGGTATGTATGAGGATGATCCTGACTTCAAAGAAGTTTATAAATCTTGTGAGAAACTTGCTATGGATCATTACTTCAGGCATGATGGATTCTTATTTTATGATAATCGCCTTTGTGTACCTAATTGTTCTTTGAGAGACTTATTTGTCAGGGAATCCCATGGAGGAAGTCTAATGGGACATTTTGGAATTGCCAAAACTCTTAAGGTCTTGCAGGATCACTTCTTTTGGCCACACATGAAAAGAGATGTTGAGAGAGTCTGTGGAAGGTGTACAACGTGCAAGCAAGCTAAATCTAAGGTCTAGTCCCATGGTTTGTACACTCCCTTACCCATTCCTTATCATCCGTGGAATGATATCTCTATGGACTTCATTGTAGGACTGCTTAGAACTAGAACTGGAAAGGATTCTATCTTTGTTGTGGTAGATAGATTTTCTAAGATGGCACATTTCATAGCTTGTCACAAGACTGATGATGCATTACATGTTGCTAACTTGTTCTTTAAGGAGATAGTACGTTTGCATGGCATGCCTAGAACTATTGTATCAGATAGAGATTCTAAGTTCTTGAGTTACTTCTGGAAGACCCTTTGGTCTAAACTAGGCACTAAATTGTTGTTCTCTACTACTTGTCATCCGCAAACTGATGTGCAAACTTGTTGATCTGAGTAAATAAAGAAGAGGATGAGAGCACTTAGTCTAAAGAATGAGATCAAGGAGAGGTTGGTGCAAAGTTGGGGCAAGTGTACGGACAATACGGCCTGTACGGCCTACTGTACGGATCATTTAACCCAAACTCACTTTTGCTCAACCAAGAAGACATTTTGGTCATGTGCAAAAATAGGGCAAAGTTGTACGGATGGTCTCTGGCCGTACAACTCTCTATCCGTACAAGGCAAAGAAGGAAACGTGCATGGCAAGGAGAAAGGAAGCCAAGGTAAATGAGTGCAAAGGTAAAAGAGAGGTTAACTTGATGGTCACCCGGTAAAAGAAGAAAGGAGACTCGCCGGATAAGGCTTGACCAAGACAGTCTGGCTCATGCTGGAAAGGAGAAGGCATCTAGTTAAGATGCCAAAGGCATCAAGCCCTCTCAGCCAAGCATTCAAACTAGGTGCACCATTCTCCTTAGAGTGTCCACGTTAACCTATTGTTTACCATACTCTCTTATGACCGTTTGTGGAGTAGCTTAAGGCCTTCGTCTTCTATATATTGTAACTTATGCTCAGAGTAATAAGATTAAGCAAACATTTTCAGTGATACTCTCTCTCTCGTTCTCTCTCTCTCTCTTGTTCATCATGAACACTTCTCTCTAAAGCTCGGATAGACTTCATTCTTCTCTTAGATACTCATACTTATCTCTTTTACTCTAAAAATCTCATGGTATCAGAGCCAGGTTCCTCATATCCTGGTGTTTGAATCCTCTTTCTTTCATCTTTATTTCGTGTTCAAGCTGTTCTTGAGAGATGGAAGGAAGCAAGATAGTGGTGACGGTTCCGGTTACACTTAAAGGTGGTGGAAACTACCTGTTGTGGTCTCGCCTGGTGAAGACTGCGGTTGGGAGCAAGGGTTTGTGGAGTCATGTGTCTGATGGAGCTCCAAAACCAGTTGCTGACAAGGATAAAGGCACAGAAGAATCTGCTCTTGCTGATCAACAGAAGTGGATTCAAGATGACATGATGGTTCTAACCATGATTCAAGGGTCTCTAGATGCATCTATCCTTGAAGCATACAGCTACTGTGAGACGCCAAAGGATCTATGGGAGACACTCCAGAAGATCTATGGAAACACATCCAATCTGAGCCGGGTGTTTGAGCTAAAGAGGGCTATCAAGACTCTCGTGCAAGAAGAGGTGCAGTTTACTACACACTTGGGAAAGTTCAGGGCCTTATGGTCTGAACTAGAGATGCTCAGACCAAACACAACTGATCAAGATATCCTCATGGAGAGGCGTGAGCAAGATCAGGTGTTTGGATTACTTCTGACTCTGAATCCAGCCTTCAATGATTTGATTAAACACATACTGAGATCCTCAAAGCTTCCAACCTTAGAGGAAGTATGTGCTCAAATCCAGAAGGAGGAAGGGTCTTTGGGATTGTTTGGTGGTAAGGGGGAACTCTCTCTTGCTAACAAGGCTGAGGCTGTTCAAGCTAACAAAGCTATGTACAGACCAGATGAAAGGAGAAGTGGTGAGGATAGAAGGTTTGGAGGTAACTGTGATCATTGCAAGAAGCCGGGTCACAAGAGGAGCCAATACTGGATACTCCATCCCCACCACAAGCCTGTGAAGTTTATGAAGGATAGAGATGCAAGAGCCCACCTCTCAGCAGAAACAAGTGAAGCTGGTCCATCTGGAGCTAGTTCAACAATACGTGAAGGTGAAGGAAAGGCCTTGGCTTCTCAACACACGCCATTGAAGAGCATGGAGCATGAACTGGTCAGGAGATCAGACATTGATGCTCTAATCAAAGCTCTCAAGGAGAATGGTAATGTATCTGGTAACCCCTTAGGGTACTCCTATGCTGCATATAACCTAATGAATATCCCTGATAAATCATATGTTGCATCTCAATGGCTTAAGAAGAAATTGCCAACTCTCCAAAATGGGCAAACTGGAATCACTTCGGTTAAAACTAGGATAACTTCTTCATCATAACTCCTATGATTTTAATTCAACTTCAGGGTGATTCTACACTGATTTATGAGTAAAAATCAAGCTTCTTACATCGTTATTCATTCTGGTTTGATTAGAATCAAGAACAAATTGCTAAATCTCCAAACATGGTAAACTAGAATCACTTCGGTTAAAAGTATGATAACTTCTTCATCATAACTCCTATGATCTTGATTCAACATCAGGATGATTCTAAACTGAATTATGAGTCCAAATCAAGATTCTTAAATCTTGATTCATTCTGGTTTAATTAGAATCAAGAAGAAATTGTCAAATTTCCAAACAGGGAAAAATGGAATCACTTCGGTTAAAAGTGGGATAACTTCTTCATCATAACTCCTATGATATTGATTCAACTTCAGGGTGATTATCCACTGATTTATGAGTCCAAATTAATATTCTAACATCGTGATTCATTCTGATTTTATTTGTATCAAGAAGAAATTGTCAAATCTCAAAACAGGGCAAACTGGGATCACTTCGGTTAAAGTGAGATAACTTCTTCATCATAACTCCAATGATATTGATTCAACTTCGGGATGATTCTACACTGATTTATGAGTCCAAATCAATCTTCTTACATCTTTATTCATTCTGTTTTGATTAGAATCAAGAAGAAATTGCCAAATCTCCAAACATGGTAAACTGGATTCACTTCGGTTAAAAGTGGGATAACTTCTTCATCATAACTCCTATGATATTGCTTCAACTTCAGGGTGATTATCCACTGATTTATGAGTACAAATCAAGCTTCTTACATCGTGATTCATTCTTGTTTGATTTGAATCAAGAAGAAATTGCAAACTCTCCAAACAAGGTAAACTGGAATCACTTCAGTTAAAAGTGGGATAACTTCTACATCATAACTCCTATGATCTTGATTCAACTTCAGGGTGATTCTACACTGATTTATGAGTCCAAATCAAGCTTCTTACATCGTGATTCATTCTGGTTTTATTAGTATCAAGAAGAAATTGTCAAATCTCCAAACAGAGCAAACTGGAATAACTTCGGTTAAAAGTGGGATAACTTTTTCATCATATCTCCAATGATATTGATTCAACTTCATGATGATTCTACACTGATTTATGAGTCCAAATTAAGCTTCTTACATCGTGATTCATTCTGGTTTTATTAGTATCAAGAAGAAATTGCCAACTCTCCAAACAGGGTAAACTGGAATCACTTCGGTTAAAACTGGGATAACTTCTTCATCATAACTCCTATGATATTGATTCAACTTCAGGGTGATTCTACATTGTTTTATGAGTACAAATCAAGCTTCTTACATCGTTATTCATTCTGGTTTGATTAGAATCAAGAAGAAATTGCCAAATCTCCAAACATGGTAAACTGGAATCACTTCGGTTAAAAGTAGGATAACTTCTTCATCATAACTCCTATGATCTTAATCCAAATTCAGGGTGATTCTAAACTGATTTATGAGTTCAAATAAAGCTTCTTACATCGTGATTCATTCTGGTTTTATTTGTATCAAGAAGAAATTGCCAAATCTCCAAACAAGGTAAATTGGAGTCACTTCGGTTAAAAGTGGGATAACTTCTTCATCATAACTCCTATGATCTTGATTCAACTTCAGGGTGATTCTAAGCTTATTTATGAGTCCAAATCAAGCTTTTTACATCGTGATTGAATCTGGTTTTATAAGTATCAAGAAGAAATTTTCAACTCTCCAAACAGGGCAAACTGGAATCACTTCGGTTAAAACTGGGATAACTTCTTCATCATAACTCCAGTGATATTGATTCAACTTCAGGATGATTCTACACTGATTTATGAGTCCAAATCAAGATTCTTACATCTTGATTCATTCTGTTTTGATTAGAATCAAAAAGAAATTGCCAAATCTCCAAACAGGGTAAACTGGATTCACTTCGGTTAAAAGTGGGATAATTCTTCATCATAACTCCTATGATATTGCTTCAACTTCAGGGTGATTATCCACTGATTTATGAGTCCAAATAAAGCTTCTTACATCTTTATTCATTCTGGTTTGATTAGAATCTAGAAGAAATTGCCAAATCTCCAAAAAAGGTAAACTGGAGTCACTTCGGTTAAAAGTGGGATAACTTCTTCATCATAACTCCTATGATCTTGCTTAAACATCAGGGTGGTTCTAAACTGATTTATGAGTCCAATCAAGCTTCTTACATCGTGATTCATTCTGGTTTTATTAGTATCAAGAATAAATTTCCAAATCTCCGAACAGGGTAAACTGGAATCACTTCGGTTAAAAGTGTGATAACTTCTTCATCATATGTCCAATGATATTGATTCAACTTCAGGATGATTCTGCACTGATTTATTAGTCCAAATCAAGCTTCTTACATCTTGATTCATTCTGGTTTTATTTGTATCAAGAAGAAATTGCCAAATCTCCAAACAAGGTAAATTTGAGTCACTTCGGTTAAAAGTGGGATAACTTCTTCATCATAACTCCTATGATCTTGATTCAACTTCAGGGTGATTCTAAACTTATTTATGAGTCCAAATCAAGCTTTTTATATCGTGATTCATTCTGGTTTTATTAGTATCAAGAAGAAATTATCAACTCTCCAAACATGGCAAACTGGAATCAGTTCGGTTAAAACTGGGATAACTTCTTCATCATAACTCCTATGATATTGATTCAACTTCAGGGTGATTCTACACTGATTTATGAGTCCAAATCAAGCTTCTTACATCGTGATTCATTCTGATTTTGTTAGTATCAAGAAGAAATTGCCAAATCTCCAAAAAGGGTAAACTCGATTCACTTCGGTGAAAAGTGGGATAACTTCTTCATCATAACTTCTATGATCTTGAATCAACTTCAGGGTGATTCTACACTGATTTATGAGTCCAAATTAAGCTTCTTACATCGTGATTCATTCTGGTTTTATTAGTATCAAGAAGAAATTGTCAAATCTCAAAACAGGGCAAACTGGGATCACTTCGGTTAAAAGTGGGATAACTTCTTCACCATAACTCCAATGATATTGATCCAAATTCAGGGTGATTCTAAGCTGATTTATGAGTTCAAATAAAGCTTCTTACATTGTGATTCATTCTGGTTTTATGTGTATCAAGAAGAAATTGCCAAATCTCCAAACAAGGTAAATTGGAGTCACTTCGGTTAAAAGTGGGATAACTTCTTCATCATAACTCCTATGATCTTGATTCAACTTCAGGGTGATTCTAAACTTATTTATGAGTCCAAATCAAGCTTTTTACGTCGTGATTCAATCTGATTTTATAAGTATCAAGAAGAAATTTTCAACTCTCCAAAAAGGGCAAACTGGAATAACTTCGGTTAAAACTGGGATAACTTCTTCATCATAACACATATGATCTTGATTCAACTTCAGGGTGAATCTAAACTGATTTATGAGTCCAAATAAAACTTCTTACATCGTGATTCATTCTGGTTTTATTAGTATCAAGAAGAAATTGCCAAATCTCCAAACAAGGTAAATTGGAGTCACGTCGGTTAAAAGTGGGATAACTTCTTCATCATAACTCCTATGATCTTGATTCAACTTCAGGGTGATTCTAAGCTTATTTATGAGTGCAAATCAAGCTTTTTACATCGTGATTGAATCTGGTTTTATAAGTATCAAGAAGAAATTTTCAACTCTCCAAACAGGGCAAACTGGAATCACTTCGGTTAAAACTGGGATAACTTCTTCATCATAACTCCAGTGATATTGATTCAACTTCAGGATGATTCTACACTGATTTATGAGTCCAAATCAAGATTCTTACATCTTGATTCATTCTGTTTTGATTAGAATCAAAAAGAAATTGCCAAATCTCCAAACAGGGTAAACTGGATTCACTTCGGTTAAAAGTGGGATAACTTCTTCATCATAACTCCTATGATATTGATTCAACTTCAGGGTGATTCTACACTGATTTATGAGTCCAAATAAAGCTTCTTACATCTTGATTCGTTCTGGTTTGATTAGAATCTAGAAGAAATTGCCAAATCTCCAAAAAAGGTAAACTGGAGTCACTTCAGTTAAAAGTGGGATAACTTCTTCATCATAACTCCTATGATCTTGCTTAAACATCAGGGTGGTTCTAAACTGATTTATGAGTCCAAATCAAGCTTCTTACATCGTGATTCATTCTGATTTTATTAGTATCAAGAAGAAATTGCCAAATCTCCAAAAAGGGTAAACTCGATTCACTTCGGTGAAAAGTGGGATAACTTCTTCATCATAACTTCTATGATCTTGATTCAACTTCAGGGTGATTCTACACTGATTTATGAGTCCAAATTAAGCTTCTTACATCGTGATTAATTCTGGTTTTATTAGTATCAAGAAGAAATTATCAAATCTCAAAACAGGGCAAACTCGGATAACTTCGGTTAAAAGTGGGATAACTTCTTCATCATAACTCCAATGATATTGATTCATCTTCAGGATGATTATACACTGAATTATGAGTCCAAATCAAGCTTCTTACATCTTGATTCATTCTGTTTTGATTAGAATCAAGAAGAAATTGCCAAATCTCCAAAAAAGGTAAACTGGATTCACTTCGGTTAAAAGTGGGATAACTTCTTTTTCATAACTCCTATGATATTGCTTAAACTTCAGGGTGATTATCCACTGATTTATGAGTACAAATCAAGCTTCTTATATCGTGATTCATTCTTGTTTGATTTGAATCAAGAAGAAATTGCAAACTCTCCAAACAAGGTAAACTGAAATCACTTCAGTTAAAAGTGGGATAACTTCTACATCATAACTCCTATAATCTTGATTCAACTTCAGGGTGATTCTACAGTGATTTATGAGTCCAAATCAAGCTTATTACATCGTGATTCATTCTGGTTTTTATTAGTATCAAGAATAAATTACCAAATCTCCAAACAGGGCAAACTAGATTAACTTCGGTTAAAAGTGGGATAACTTTTTCATCATATCTCCAATGATATTGATTCAACTTCAGGATGATTCTACACTGATTTATGAGTCCAAATTAAGCTTCTTACATCGTGATTCATTCTGGTTTTATTAGTATCAAGAATAAATTGCCAACTCTCCAAACAGGGCAAACTGGAATCACTTCGGTTAAAACTGGGATAACTTCTTCATCATAACTCCTATGATATTGATTCAACTTCAGGGTGATTCTAAACTGATTTATGAGTGCAAATCAAGCTTCTTACATCGTTATTCATTCTGGTTTGATTAGATTCAAGAAGAAATTCCCAAATCTCCAAACAGGGTAAACTGGAATCACTTCGGTTAAAAGTGGGATAACTTCTTCATCATAACTCCTCTGATCTTGATTCAACTTCAGAATGATTCTGCACTGGTTTATGAGTCCAAATAAAGCTTCTTACATCTTAATTATTTCTGGTTTTGATTAGAATCAAGAAGAAATTGCTAAATCTCCAAACAAGATAAACTCTATTCACTTCGGTGAAAAGTGGGATCATAACTCCTATGATATTGATTCAACATCTGGGTGATTATCCACTGAATTATGATTCCAAATAAAGCTTCTTACATCTTTATTCATTCTTGTTTAATTAGAATCAAGAAGAAATTGTCAAATCTCCAAACAGAGTAAACTGGAGTCACTTCGGTTAAAAGTGGGATAACTTCTTCATCATAACTCCTATGATCTTGATTCAAATTCAGGGTGATTCTAATCTGATTTATGAGTACAAATCAAGCTTCTTACATCATGATTCATTCTAGTTTTATTTGATTAAGAAGAAATTGCCAAATCTCCAAACAGGGTAAACTGGAATCACTTCGGTTAAAAGTGGGATAACTTCTTCATCATAACTCCTATAATCTTGCTTCAACTTCAGGGTGATTCTACACTGATTAATGAGTCCAAATCAAGCTTCTTAGATCTCGATTCGTTCTTGTTTTATTAGTATCAAGAATAAATTCCCAAATCTCCAAATAGGACAAACTGGAATCACTTCGGTGAAAAGTGGGATAACTTATTCATCATAAGTCCAATGATATTGATTCAACTTCAGGATGATTCTGCACTAATTTATGAGTCCAAATCAAGATTCTTATATCTTTATTCATTCTGGTTTTGATTAGAATCAAGAAGAAATTGCCAAATCTCTAAACAAGGTAAATAGGAGTCACTTCGGTTAAAAGTGGGATAACTTCTTCATCATAAATCCTATGCTCTTGATTCAACTTCAGGGTGATTCTAAGCTGATTTATGAGTCCATATCAAGCTTTTTACATCGTGACTCATTCTTGTTTTATTAGTGTCAAGAATAAATTCCCAAATCTCCAAACAGGACAAACTGGAATCACTTTGGTTAAAAGTGGGATAACTTCTTCATCATAAGTCCAATGATATTGATTCAACTTCAGGATGATTCTGCACAGATTTATGACTCCAAATCAAGCTTCTTACATCATGATTCATTCTGGTTTTATTTGTATCTAGAAGAAATTGCCAAATCTCCAAACAAGGAAAATTGGAGTCACTTCGGTTTAAAGTGGGATAACTTCTTCATCATAACTACTATGATCTTGATTCAAATTCAAGGTGATTCTAAGCTTATTTATGAGTCCAAATCAAGCTTCTTACATCGTGATTCATTCTGGTTTTATTTGTATAAGAAGAAATTTCCAAGTCTCCAAACAGGGTAAACTGGAATCACTTCGGTTAAAAGTGGGATAACTTCTTCATCATAACTCCTATAATCTAGCTTCAACTTCAGGGTGATTCTACACTAATTAATGTTTCCAAATCAAGCTTCTTACATCGTGATTCATTCTTGTTTTTTTAGTATCAAGAATAAATTCCCAAATCTCCAAACATGGCAAACTAGAATCACTTTGGTGAAAAGTGGGATAACTTCTTCATCATAAGTCCAATGATATTGATTCAACTTCAGGATGATTCCGCACTAATTTATGAGTCCAAGTCAAGCTTCTTACATTTTTATTCATTTTGGTTTTGATTAGAATCAAGAAGAAATTGCCAAATCTCTAAACAAGGTAAATTGGAGTCACTTCAGTTAAAAGTGGGATAACTTCTTCATCATAACTCCTATGATCTTTGATTCAACTTCAGGGTGACTCTAAACTGATTTATGAGTCCATATCAAGCTTTTTACATCGTGATTCATTCTTATTTTATTAGTATCAAGAATAAATTCCCAAATCTCCAAACAAGGCAAACTGGAATCACTTCGGTTAAAAGTGGGATAACTTCTTCATCATAACTCCTATGATATTGATTCAACCTCAGGGTGATTATCCACTGATTTATGATTCCAAATAAAGCTTCTTACATCTTTTTTCATTCTGGTTTGATTAAAATCAAGAAGAAATTGTCAAATCTCCAAACATGGTAAACTGGAGTCACTTCGGTTAAAAGTGGGATAACTTCTTCGTCTTAACTCCTATGATCTTGATTCAAATTCAGGGTGATTGTAATCTGATTAATGAGTCCAAATCAAACTTCTTATATCGTGATTCATTCTGGTTTTATTTGTATCAAGAAGAAATTGTCAAATCTCCGAAAAAGGTAAATTAGAGCCACTTCGGTTAAAAGTGGGATAACTTCTTCATCATAACTCTTATGATCTTGATTCAACTTCAGGGTGATTCTAAACATATTTATGAGTCATAATCAAGCTTCTTACATCTTGATTCATGCTGGTTTTATTAGTATCAAGAAGAAATTGTCAACCCTCCAAATAGGGCAAATTGGAATCACTTCGGTTAAAAGTGGGATAACTTCTTCATCATAACTCATATGATCTTGATTTAACTTCAGGATGATTCTGCACTGATTTATTAGTCCAAATCAAGCTTCTTACATCTTTATTCATTCTGGTTTGGATTAGAATCAAGAAGAAATTGCCAAATCTCCAAACAAGGTAAATTGGAATCACTTTGGTTAAAAGTGGAATAACTTCTTCATCATAACTCCTATGATATTGATTCAACTTCAGGGTGATTCTACACTGATTTATGAGTACATATCAAGATTCTTACATCGTGATTCATTCCGGTTTGATTAGAATTAACAAGAAATTGCCAAATCTCCAAACAGGATAAACTGGAATCACTTCGGTTAAAAGTGGAATAACTTCTTCACCATAACTCCTATGATCTTGCTTCAACTTCAGGGTGAGTCTACACTGATTTATGAGTCCAAATCAATATTCTTACTACGTGATTCATTATAGCTTTATTAGTATCAAGAAGAAATTGCCAAATCTCGAAATAGGGCAAACTGGAATCACTTCGGTTAAAAGTGGAATAACATCTTCATCATAACTCCTATGATATAGATTCAACTTCAGGGTGATTATCCACTGATTTATGAGTCCAAATAAAGCTTCTTACATCTTGATTGATTCTGGTTTGATAAGAATCAAGAAGAAATTGCCAAATCTCCAAACAGGATAAACTGGAGTCACTTCGGTTAAAAGTGGGATAACTTCTTCATCATAACTCCTATGATCTTGATTCAACTTCAGGGTGATTCTAAACTTATTTATGAGTCTTAATCAAGCTTCTTACATCGTGATTCGTTCTTGTTTTATTAGTATCAAGAAGAAATTGTCAACTCTCCAAACATGGCAAACTGGAATCACTTCGGTTAAAAGTGTGATAACTTCTTCATCATAACTCCTATGATCTTGATTCAACTTCAGGATGATTCTGCACTGATTTATGAGTCCAAATAAAGCTTCTTACATCTTTATTCATTCTGTTTTTGATTAGAATCAAGAAGAAATTGCCAAATCTCCAAACAAGGTAAATTGGAATCACTTCGGTTAAAAGTGGGATAACTTCTTCATCATAACTCCTATGATATTGATTCAACTTCAGGGTGATTCTACACTGATTTATGAGTACATATCAAGCTTCTTACATCGTGATTCATTCCTGTTTGATTAGAATCAAGAAGAAATTGCCAAATCTCCAAACAGGATAAACTGGAATCACTTCGATTAAAAGTGGAATAACTTCTTCATCATAACTCCTATGATCTTGCTTCAACTTCAGGGTGATTCTACACTGATTTATGAGTCCAAATCAAGCTTCTTACATCGTGATTCATTCTGGTTTTATTAGTATCAAGAAGAAATTCCCAAATCTCCAAACAGGGCAAACTGGAATCACTTCGGTTAAAAGTGGGATAACTTCTTCATCATAACTCCTATGATATTGATTCAACTTCAGGGTGATTCTACACTGATTTATGAGTCCAAATCAAGCTTCTTACATCGTGATTCATTCTGGTTTTATTAGTATCAAGAAGAAATTGCCAAATCTCCAAACAGGGTAAACTGGAATCACTTCGGTTAAAAGTGGGATAACTTCTTCATCATAACTCCTATGATCTTGATTCAACTTCAGGGTGATTCTAAACTGATTTATGAGTCCAAATCAAGCTTCTTACATCGTGATTCATTCTGGTTTTATTAGTATCAAGAAGAAATTCCAAATCTCCAAACAGGGCAAACTGGAATCACTTCGGTTAAAAGTGGGATAACTTCTTCATCATAACTCCATATGATCTTGATTCAACTTCAGGGTGATTCTACACTGATTTATGAGTCCAAATCAAGCTTCTTACATCGTGATTCATTCTGGTTTTATTAGTATCAAGAATGAAATTGCCAAATCTCCAAACAGGGCAAACTGGAATCACTTCGGTTAAAAGTGGGATAACTTCTTCATCATAACTCCAATGATATTGATTCAACTTCAGGGTGATTCTACACTGATTTATGAGTCCAAATCAAGCTTCTTACATCGTGATTCATTCTGGTTTTATTAGTATCAAGAAGAAATTGCCAAATCTCCAAACAGGGTAAACTGGAATCACTTCGGTTAAAAGTGGGATAACTTCTTCATCATAACTCCTATGATATTGATTCAACTTCAGGGTGATTCTACACTGATTAATGAGTCCAAATCAAGCTTCTTACATCGTGATTCATTCTGGTTTTATTAGTATCAAGAAGAAATTGCCAAATCTCCAAACAGGGCAAACTGGAATCACTTCGGTTAAAAGTGGGATAACTTCTTCATCATAACTCCTATGATATTGATTCAACTTCAGGGTGATTCTACACTGATTAATGAGTCCAAATCAAGCTTCTTACATCGTGATTCATTCTGGTTTTATTAGTATCAAGAATAAATTCCCAAATCTCCAAACAGGGCAAACTGGAATCACTTCGGTTAAAAGTGGGATAACTTCTTCATCATAACTCCAATGATATTGATTCAACTTCAGGGTGATTATGACACTGATTTATGAGTCCAAATCAAGCTTCTTACATCGTGATTCATTCTGGTTTTATTAGTATCAAGAAGAAATTGCCAAATCTCCAAACAGGGCAAACTGGAATCACTTCGGTTAAAAGTGGGATAACTTCTTCATCATAACTCCTATGATCTTGATTCAACTTCAGGGTGATTCTACACTGATTTATGAGTCCAAATCAAGCTTCTTACATCGTGATTCATTCTGGTTTTATTAGTATCAAGAAGAAATTGCCAAATCTCCAAACAGGGCAAACTGGAATCACTTCGGTTAAAAGTGGGATAACTTCTTCATCATAACTCCTATGATCTTGAGTCAACTTCAGGGTGATTCTACACTGATTTATGAGTCCAAATCAAGCTTCTTACATCGTGATTCATTCTGGTTTTATTAGTATCAAGAAGAAATTGCCAAATCTCCAAACAGGGCAAACTGGAATCACTTCGGTTAAAAGTGGGATAACTTCTTCATCATAACTCCAATGATATTGATTCAACTTCAGGGTGATTCTACACTGATTTATGAGTCCAAATCAAGCTTCTTACATCGTGATTCATTCTGGTTTTATTAGTATCAAGAATAAATTCCCAAATCTCCAAACAGGGCAAACTGGAATCACTTCGGTTAAAAGTGGGATAACTTCTTCATCATAACTCCTATGATCTTGAGTCAACTTCAGGGTGATTCTACACTGATTTATGAGTCCAAATCAAGCTTCTTACATCGTGATTCATTCTGGTTTTATTAGTATCAAGAAGAAATTGCCAAATCTCCAAACAGGGCAAACTGGAATCACTTCGGTTAAAAGTGGGATAACTTCTTCATCATAACTCCAATGATATTGATTCAACTTCAGGGTGATTCTACACTGATTTATGAGTCCAAATCAAGCTTCTTACATCGTGATTCATTCTGGTTTTATTAGTATCAAGAAGAAATTGCCAAATCTCCAAACAGGACAAACTGGAATCACTTCGGTTAAAAGTGGGATAACTTCTTCATCATAACTCCTATGATCTTGATTCAACTTCAGGGTGATTCGACACTGATTTATGAGTCCAAATCAAGCTTCTTACATCGTGATTCATTCTGGTTTTATTAGTATCAAGAAGAAATTGCCAAATCTCCAAACAGGGCAAACTGGAATCACTTCGGTTAAAAGTGGGATAACTTCTTCATCATAACTCCAATGATATTGATTCAACTTCAGGGTGATTCTACACTGATTATGAGTCCAAATCAAGCTTCTTACATCGTGATTCATTCTGGTTTTATTAGTATCAAGAAGAAATTGCCAAATCTCCAAACAGGGCAAACTGGAATCACTTC
Organism: Moricandia moricandioides; assembly: GCA_905132885.1. Classification (NCBI taxonomy): domain Eukaryota; kingdom Viridiplantae; phylum Streptophyta; class Magnoliopsida; order Brassicales; family Brassicaceae; genus Moricandia; species Moricandia moricandioides. The sequence continues at coordinate 27,941 of CAJHQQ010004021.1, forward strand.
GGTTAAAAGTGGGATAACTTCTTCATCATAACTCCAATGATATTGATTCAACTTCAGGGTGATTCTACACTGATTTATGAGTCCAAATCAAGCTTCTTACATCGTGATTCATTCTGGTTTTATTAGTATCAAGAAGAAATTGCCAAATCTCCAAACAGGGCAAACTGGAATCACTTCGGTTAAAAGTGGGATAACTTCTTCATCATAACTCCAATGATATTGATTCAACTTCAGGATGATTCTAAACTGATTTATGAGTCCAAATCAAGCTTCTTACATCGTGATTCATTCTGGTTTTATTAGTATCAAGAAGAAATTGCCAAATCTCCAAACAGGGCAAACTGGAATCACTTCGGTTAAAAGTGGGATAACTTCTTCATCATAACTCCTATGATATTGATTCAACTTCAGGGTGATTCTACACTGATTTATGAGTCCAAATCAAGCTTCTTACATCGTGATTCATTCTGGTTTTATTAGAATCAAGAAGAAATTGCCAAATCTCCAAACAGGGTAAACTGGAATCACTTCGGTTAAAAGTGGGATAACTTCTTCATCATAACTCCTATGATCTTGATTCAACTTCAGGGTGATTCTACACTGATTTATGAGTCCAAATCAAGCTTCTTACATCGTGATTCATTCTGGTTTTATTAGTATCAAGAAGAAATTGCCAAATCTCCAAACAGGGTAAACTGGAATCACTTCGGTTAAAAGTGGGATAACTTCTTCATCATAACTCCTATGATCTTGATTCAACTTCAGGGTGATTCTACACTGATTTATGAGTCCAAATCAAGCTTCTTACATCGTGATTCATTCTGGTTTTATTAGTATCAAGAAGAAATTGCCAAATCTCCAAACAGGGTAAACTGGAATCACTTCGGTTAAAAGTGGGATAACTTCTTCATCATAACTCCTATGATCTTGATTCAACTTCAGGTGATTCTACACTGATTTATGAGTCCAAATCAAGCTTCTTACATCGTGATTCATTCTGGTTTTATTAGTATCAAGAAGAAATTGCCAAATCTCCAAACAGGGTAAACTGGAATCACTTCGGTTAAAAGTGGGATAACTTCTTCATCATAACTCCTATGATCTTGATTCAACTTCAGGGTGATTCTACACTGATTAATGAGTCCAAATCAAGCTTCTTACATCGTGATTCATTCTGGTTTTATTAGTATCAAGAAGAAATTGCCAAATCTCCAAACAGGGTAAACTGGAATCACTTCGGTTAAAAGTGGGATAACTTCTTCATCATAACTCCTATGATATTGATTCAACTTCAGGGTGATTATCCACTGATTTATGAGTCCAAATCAAGCTTCTTACATCGTGATTCATTCTGGTTTTATTAGTATCAAGAAGAAATTGCCAAATCTCCAAACAGGGTAAACTGGAATCACTTCGGTTAAAAGTGGGATAATTTCTTCATCATAACTCCTATGATCTTGATTCAACTTCAGGGTGATTCTACTCTGATTTATGAGTCCAAATCAAGCTTCTTACATCGTTGATTCATTCTGGTTTGATTAGAATCAAGAAGAAATTGCCAAATCTCCAAACAGGATAAACTGGAATCACTTCGGTTAAAAGTGGGATAACTTCTTCATCATAACTCCTATGATCTTGATTCAACTTCAGGGTTGATTCTACACTGATTATGAGTCCAAATCAAGCTTCTTACATCGTGATTCATTCTGGTTTTATTAGTATCAAGAAGAAATTTCCAAATCTCCAAACAGGGTAAACTGGAATCACTTCGGTTAAAAGTGGGATAACTTCTTCATCATAACTCCTATGATATTGATTCAACTTCAGGGTGATTATCCACTGATTTATGAGTCCAAATCAAGCTTCTTACATCGTGATTCATTCTGGTTTTATTAGTATCAAGAAAAAATTGCCAAATCTCCAAAAAGGGTAAACTGGAATCACTTCGGTTAAAAGTGGGATAATTTCTTCATCATAACTCCTATGATCTTGATTCTACTTCAGGGTGATTCTACACTGGTTAATGAGTCCAAATCAAGCTTCTTACATCTTGATTAATTCTGCTTTTATAGTATCAAGAAGAAATTGCCAAATCTCCAAACATGTTAAACTGGAATCACTTCGGTAAAAAGTGGGATAACTTCTTCATCATAACTCCTATGATATTGATTCAACTTCGGGGTGATGATCCACTGATTTATGAGTCCACATTAAGATTCTTACATCGTTATTCATTCTGTTTTGATTTGAATGAAGAAGAAATTGTCAAATCTCCAAACAGGGTAAACTAGAATCACTTTGGTTAAAACTTGGATAATTTTTTCATCATAACTCCTATGATCTTGATTCTGCTTCAGGGTGATTCTACACTGATTAATGAGTCCATATCACGCTTCTTACATCGTGATTCATTCTGGTTTTATTAGTATCAAGAAGAAATTGCCAAATCCTAAAAAAGGGTGAATCACTTTGGTTAAAAGTGGGATAACTTCTACATCATAACTCCTATGATATTGATTCAACTTCAGGGTGATTATCCACTGATTTATGAGTCCAAATGATGTGATCATGGACCGGATCACCAAGGAGGACAATGAGGAGAGTCTAGACGAGCCACATGAAGCCACTATGCATCAACCATTTGATGAGGATGCTCTAGCCATTCCTGAAGGTCCCATGACTCGTTCCAGAGTCAAGAAGCTTAAGGAGAATGTTGTTGGATTACTCACTTCACATCCACAACAAGAAGGTCTTGGACAAGGTTTGATCCGAGATGTCTTGATCACCATTCAAGCCATCTCTACACCAAACTGAGGTAGTGGCTAGGCAGACATGGAGTGCGTGCTCTTTTCCTTGCTTTTGGTTTTGTCCCACGAGGTTTTCTAGAAGGAAGGTTTTTAACGAGGCCACAACATGTCTACAAATCACCTAAGTGCTACACTCGGTCCAAGACTACATGAAGTTCCATTTTATTTCATTTAACTTATAAACTATAGTTTTGCTTTCTTTCCTTTTTTGGTTATTGGTCGAAAACCCTAGGCATGTCTCGGGTTTTCTTATTTAAAGGGTGCCTTATACCCCATTGTACTCATCGATTCTTTTCTATACAAGTTACTCATCTTTTGCGGCTCTCTCTCTCTCTAAAAGAAGTGTGCCGAGTTCTGGTGTGTCATATCCAGAGTTAAGGGTGTCTAGTTTGGTGTGTAATATCCAAACCATTCATCTAGGAGTATCAAGAGTTCATCCATCCCTCTTGTGTCACCATCCGATCCACACGCCTTGAAGGACTTGAGTCTTTAGATTCGTTCTTGCAAGGGTTATCCACTCCCATCAACCAAAGAGCATCCTAGGGACGCATCAAGTGGTATCAGAGCAACTTTGGTTGGGAAGTACTCGTTCTCTCTTTGTTTTGTTTCTTGTTTCTTTGTGTTTATCATTCGCATAGCTAGAAAGAAGTACTCGCTCTCTCCCCTTGCGATTGTTCTTTGTTTTTGTTCTTGCTTGTTTTTGATTCTTGCATCCGTGTAGCATCCATAACATCTTGAATAAGCATTAGACTACTTTGTTTAGGGCTGCTCGAGATTCATAATAGATTAGACAAGCATTCTTAGACTTTCCTTTTTTGGTTTTTTTCGGAAACCCTAGAGAGAGAGTAACCCTAGCCGCATGCATCTTCATTGTCGATCACTTTGTTCTTGTGTCTAAGTTGTTTATCACCTAGAACACGAGTAAAGTAAGCTTGTTAGGTTGCTAGTAAACCTTAGGAGTGTTTAGGAAAAGGTTTAGAGGTTTTTCCTTTTTGCATAAACTTATTCCATTTTGCTTGAACCGATTTCCTTTTCTTAGGCAATTTCCATTTCACTTTTGTCTTGCTTTGTACGATTGTTGTCTTTGCCTTTTTACTTGTTTTTCCTTTCCTTTTTGCTTGTCTCCTTCCCTAGAACTCTTTACTGGTTGTCTTGTTTGTTGTTAAGCAGGAACAATGGTGTCCGAGTCTGAGGAAGAGGCTGAACTCGTCCGGAGAAACAAACTCCTCATGGAAGCTATGACCGAGCAACTTAACCAAAGCATGGTAGCAACCATGACCGAGATGATGAGGACCAACCTCAATGACATCCGGAGAGAACTGAGAGAAGACATAAGGAGAGCCACTAGTCACTTACCAAACCAAGAGACTAGGAGAGAAGAGAGGCCACAAGCGGCACACCAAGCACATCGCCAAACCACTCGCCAAGAGCATGATGGTTATGAGGAGACTGATGACGAGTATGATCACTTCAGCTCATCCTCCAGAAGACCTAGACGTGCCCATGAGAGAAGAGGGAATCAAGGTGATGATCTTGCCGGTTTGAAGATCAAAATACCCCCATTCCATGGCAAGGCTGATCCGGATGCATATCTTGAATGGGAGAAGAAGATTGAGCTAGTCTTCCAGTGCAAGCAATACACCAACCACAAGAAGATTCAAATTGCTGCTACTGAATTCTATGACTATGCCTTGAGTTGGTGGGATCAATACCTCACAACTCGTAGAAGGAATGGAGAAGAACCGGTTGAGACTTGGACAGAGATGAAGTCAATCATGCGCAAGAGGTTTGTTCCAAGCCATTACCTTAGAGACTTGCACCACCGGTTGAGGAAGCTTACACAAGGTTCAAGATCAGTGGAGGAGTATTACCAAGAGATGGAGTTGCTTATGTTGAGGGCCAACATATCAGAGGATAGAGAAGCAACCATGTCAAGGTTCCTTTGTGGCTTAAACCGAGAGATACAAGACAATGTTGAGATGCAACATTATGTGGAGCTAGAAGAGATGCTACACAAGGCCATTCTTGTTGAGCAACAACTCAAGAGGAGAGGGCCCTCACGCAATCAGTATGGCTCCAACCGGTTACACCACAACAAGGAAGAGAAGACACCTTATGCTAAGGAGTCTAAACCATTCCAAAAGGACAACAAGTCCTATCCAAGAGAAGAGGCCAAACCGATTAGTGCTCTTGACAAGGGCAAAGGCAAGGTTGAGGCATCTAGTTCCAGAGCTCGTGATGTCAAGTGCTTCAAGTGCCAAGGAAGAGGACACTATGCCAATGAGTGTACCAACAAGAGAGTCATGTTCTTGCGAGAAGATGGAGAGTACACCTCAGGAGAAGACAACACCGAGTCTGACCAAGAAGAAACTGAAGAAGAGCTTGAAGAAGGACCAGTCCAGGGGAAGCTTTTAGTGGCAAGAAGACTTCTAAGCTTGCAAAACAAGGCTGAGGAGCTAGAGCAGCGTGAGAACCTCTTCTACACCCGGTGCTTGGTCCAAGGAAAAGTGTGCAGCCTCATTGTAGATGGAGGGAGTTGTGTGAATGCTGCGAGTGAGACAATGGTCCAGAAGTTGGGTTTGAAGGTTCAAAAGCATCCCAAGCCATACCGGTTGCAATGGCTGAATGAAGAAGGCACCATGAAGGTCTCAAGTCAAGTTCTTATTCCCCTATCCATTGGGAGGTATGAAGATGAAGTCTTGTGTGATGTGTTGCCAATGCAAGCTGGTCACATACTCCTTGGAAGGCCATGGCAATCTGATAGGCGTGTGATCCATGATGGCTTCACCAACAAGCATTCCTTTCTGTTCAAGGGCAAGAAGACTACACTGGTTCCCTTGACACCCAAGGAAGTGCAACAAGACCAAGTTCAACTCCAAAAGAAGAAGGAGATTGATCTAAAACCGGCTCAATCTAAGCAGCCAAACTTCTATGCAAACATGGGTGATATCAAAAGAACTCTCAACTCTAAACAATCAGCCATATTACTTGTGTTTAAAGAGACACTCTTGAACTTAACTGACCCTACACCGGTGTATCCGAGTGAGATGGTTTCTCTTTTGCAGGAGTTCCAAGATGTGTTTCCAGAGGACAATCCCATTGGTTTACCACCATTGAGAGGGATTGAGCACCAAATAGACTTTGTGCCAGGATCAACACTTCCAAACCGTCCAGCATATAGAAGCAATCCGGTTGAGACCAAGGAGTTGCAAAGACAAGTGGAAGAACTCATGGAGAAGGGCTATATCCGGGAGAGTTTGAGCCCATGTGCTGTGCCAGTGCTCCTAGTGCCCAAGA
>CAJHQQ010004022.1:0-34038 GCA_905132885.1 Moricandia moricandioides
TTTGGAGATTTGGCAATTTCTTCTTGATACTAATAAAACCAGAATGAATCACGATGTAAGAAGCTTGATTTGGACTCATAAATCAGTGGATAATCACCCTGAAGTTGAATCAATATCTTAGGAGTTATGATGAAGAAGTTATCCCACTTTTAACCGAAGTGATTCCAGTTTACCCTTTTTGGAGATTTGGCAATTTCTTCTTGATAATGATAAAACCAGAATGAATCACGATGTAAGAAGCTTGATTTGGACTCATAAATCAGTGGATAATCACCCTGAAGTAGAATCAATATCATAGGAGTTATGATGAAGAAGTTATCCCACTTTTAACCGAAGTGATTCCAGTTTACCCTTTTTGGAGATTTGGCAATTTCTTCTTGATACTAATAAAAACAGAATGAATCACGATGTAAGAAGCTTGATTTGGACTCATAAATCAGTGGATAATCACCCTGAAGTTGAATCAATATCATAGGAGTTATGATGAAGAAGTTATCCCACTTTTAACCGAAGTGATTCCAGTTTACCCTTTTTGGAGATTTGGCAATTTCTTCTTGATACTAATAAAACCAGAATGAATCACGATGTAAGAAGCTTGATTTGGACTCATAAATCAGTGGATAATCACCCTGAAGTTGAATCAATATCATAGGAGTTATGATGAAGAAGTTATCCCACTTTTAACCGAAGTGATTCCAGTTTACCCTGTTTGGAGATTTGGCAATTTCTTCTTGATAATGATAAAACCAGAATGAATCACGATGTAAGAAGCTTGATTTGGACTCATAAATCAGTGGATAATCACCCTGAAGTTGAATCAATATCATAGGAGTTATGATGAAGAAGTTATCCCACTTTTAACCGAAGTGATTCCAGTTTACCCTTTTTGGAGATTTGGCAATTTCTTCTTGATACTAATAAAACCAGAATGAATCACGATGTAAGAAGCTTGATTTGGACTCATAAATCAGTGGATAATCACCCTGAAGTTGAATCAATATCATAGGAGTTATGATGAAGAAGTTATCCCACTTTTAACCGAAGTGATTCCAGTTTACCCTTTTTGGAGATTTGGCAATTTCTTCTTGATACTAATAAAACCAGAATGAATCACGATGTAAGAAGCTTGATTTGGACTCATAAATCAGTGGATAATCACCCTGAAGTTGAATCAATATCATAGGAGTTATGATGAAGAAGTTATCCCACTTTTAACCGAAGTGATTCCAGTTTACCCTGTTTGGAGATTTGGCAATTTCTTCTTGATACTAATAAAACCAGAATGAATCACGATGTAAGAAGCTTGATTTGGACTCATAAATCAGTGGATAATCACCCTGAAGTTGAATCAATATCATAGGAGTTATGATGAAGAAGTTATCCCACTTTTAACCGAAGTGATTCCAGTTTACCCTTTTTGGAGATTTGGCAATTTCTTCTTGATACTAATAAAACCAGAATGAATCACGATGTAAGAAGCTTGATTTGGACTCATAAATCAGTGGATAATCACCCTGAAGTTGAATCAATATCATAGGAGTTATGATGGAAGAAGTATCCCACTTTTAACCGAAGTGATTCCAGTTTACCCTTTTTGGAGAGAGACTTCGGGCAATTGTCTTCTTGAATACTATTAAAAACCAGAATGAATCACGATGTAAGAAGCTTGATTTCGACTCAATAAATCATGGATATCACCCTTGAAGTTGAATCATATCATAGGAGGTTATGATGAGAACGTTATCCCACTTTTACACCGAGAGTGATCCTCCAGTTTACCCTTTTTGGAGATTGGCAATTTCTTTCTTGATTCTAATAAAACCAGAAATGAATAACGATGTAAGAATCTTGACGTTGGACTCATTAAATCAGGTGAGTCATTTCACCCCAGAAGGGTGTATCAAGATCATAGAGTTTATGATGAAAAGTATATCCACTTTTTAACCGAAGTGATTCCAGTTTACCTGTTGGGAGATTTGCAATTTTCTTCTTGATTACTAAATAAACCAGAATGAACACGATGTAAGAAGCTTGATTTGGGCTCATAAATCAGTGTAGAATCACCCTGAATTTGAATCAAGATCATAGGAGTTATGATGAAGAAGTTATCCAACTTTTAACCGAAGTGACTCCAATTTACCTTGTTTAGAGATTTGGCAATTCCTTCTTGATTTTAATCAAATCCAGAATGAATAAAGATGTAAGAAGCTTGATTTGGACTCATAAATCAGTGTAGAATCACCCTGAAGTTGAATCAAGATCATAGGAGTTATGATGAAGAAGTTATCCCTACTTTTAAACAACATGATTCCAGTTTTCCCTGTTTGGAGAGTTGGCAATTTCTTCTTGATACTAATAAAACAAGAATGAAATCACGATTTAAGAAGCTTGATTTAGACTCATAAATCACTGTAGAATCACCCTGAATTTGAATCAAGATCATAGGAGTTATGATGAAGAAGTTATCCCACTTTTAACCGAAGTGATCCAATTTACCTTGTTTGGAGATTTGGCAATTTCTTCTTGATTTTAATCAAATCCAGAATGAATAAAGATGTAAGAAGCTTGATTTGGACTCATAAATCATTGTAGAATCACCCTGAAGTTGAATCAATATCATTGGAGTTATGATGAAGAAGTTATCCCACTTTAACCGAAGTGATTCCAGTTTATCCTGTTGGAGATTTGGCAATTATTCTTGATTCTAATAAAACCAGAATGAATCAACGATGTTAAGATGCTTGATTTGGGTTCATAAATAAGTTTAAGAATCACCACTGAATTTGGATCAAGAACATAGGAGTTATGATGAAGAAGTATCCCACTTTTAACCGAAGTGACTCCAATTTACCTTGTTTGGAGATTTGGCAGTTTCTTCTTGATTCTACTCACACCATAATGAATCAAGATGTAAGAATCTTGATTTGGAATCATAAATTCAGTGGATAATCACCCTGAATTTGAATCAATATCATAGGAGTTATGATGAAGAAGTTATCCCTACTTTTAACGAAGTGAATCCAGTTTATCCCGTTTGGAGATTTGGCAATTTCTTCTTGATACTAATAAAACCAGAATGAATCACGATGTAAGAAGCTTGATTTGGACTCATAAATCAGTGTAGAATCACCCTGAAGTTGAATCAAGATCATAGGAGTTATGATGAAGAAGTTATCCCACTTTTAACCGAAGTGATTCCAGTTTGTCCTGTTTGGAGATTTGGCAATTTATCTTGATATTAATAAAACCAGAATGGATCACAATGTAAAAAGCTTGATTTGGACTAATTAATCAGTTTATAATCACCCTGAACTTGAATCAAGATCATAGGAGTTATGATGAAAAGATTATCCACTTTTAACCGAAGTGATTTCCAGTTTGCCCTGTTTTGGAGATTTGACAATTTCTTCTTGATACTAATAAACCCAGAATGAATCACGATGTAAGAAGCTTGATGTGGATTCATAAATTAGTGTAAATCACCCTGAAGTTGAATCAATATCATAGGAGTTATGATGAAGAAGTTATCCCACTTTTAACCAAAGTGATTCCAGTTTAACCTTTTTGGAGATTTGGCAATTTCTTCTTGATACTAATAAAACCAGAATGAATCACGATTTAAGAATCTTTATTTGGACTCATAAATCATTGTAGAATCACCCTGAAGTTGAATCAAGATCATAGGAGTTATGATGAAGAACTTATCCACTTTTAACCAAGTGACTCCAATTTACCTTGTTTGGAGATTTGGCAATTTTTTCTTGATTCTAATCAAAACCAGAATGAATAAAGATATAAGAAGCTTGATTTAGACTCATAAATCAGTGCCCGAATCATCCTGAAGATGAATCAATATCATTGGACTTATGATGAAGAAGTTATCTCAGTTTTAACCGAAGTGATTCCAGTTTGCAATGTTTGGAGATTTGGGAATTTATTCTTGATACTAACAAAACCAGAATGAATCACAATGTAAGAAGCTTGATTTGGACTCATAAATAATTTTAGAATCACCCTTAATTTGAATCAAGATCATAGGAGTTATGATGAAGAAGTTATCCCACTTTTAACCGAAGTGACTCCAATATACCTTGTTTGGAGATTTGGCAATTTCTTCTTGATTCTAATCAAAACAGAATGAATTAAGATGTAAGAAGCTTGATTTGGACTCATAAATAAGTGTAGAATCATCCTGAAGTTGAATCAATATCATTGGAGTTATGATGAAGAAGTTATCCCACTTTTAACCGAAGTGATCCCAGTTTGCCCTGTTTTAAGATTTGACAATTTCTTCTTGATTTTAATCAAAACCAGAATGAATCAAGATGTAAGAATCTTAATTTGGACTCATAAATCAGTGTAGAATCACCCTGAAGTTGAATCAAGATCATAGGAGTTATGATGAAGAAGTTATCCCACTTTTAACCGAAGTGATTTCAGTTTGCCCGTTTTTGGAGATTTGGCAATTTCTTCTTGATACAAATAAAACCATAATGAATCACGATGTAAGAAGCTTCATTTGGACTCATAAATCAGTGTATAATCACCCTGAAGTTGAATCAAGATCATAGGAGTTATGATGAAGAAGTTATCCCACTTTTAACCGAAGTGACTCCAATTTACCTTGTTTGGAGATTTGGCAATTTCTTCTTGATTCTAATCAAAACCAGAATGAATAAAGATTTAAGAAGCTTGATTTGGACTTATAAATCAATGTAGAATCATCCTGAAGTTGAATCAATATCATTGGACTTATGATGAAGAAGTTTTCTCACTTTTAAATGAAGTGATTCCAGTTTGCCATGTTTGGAGAATTGGGAATTTATTCTTGATACTAATAAAACCAGAATGAATCACGATGTAAGAAGCTTGATTTGAACTCATTAATCAGTGTAGAATAACCCTGAAGTTGAAGCAAGATCATAGGAGTTATGATGAAGAAGTTATCCCACTTTTAACCGAAGTGATTCCAGTTTACCCTGTTTGGAGATTTGGCAATATCTTCTTGATACAAATAAAACCAGAATGAATCACGATGTAAGATGCTTGATTTGGTTCATAAATAAGTTTAGAATCACCCTGAATTTGGATCAAGAACATAGGAGTTATGATGAAGAAGTTATCCCACTTTTAACCGAAGTGACTCCAATTTACCTTGTTTGGAGATTTGGCAGTTTCTTCTTGATTCTACTCACACCATAATGAATCAAGATGTAAGAATCTTGATTTGGAATCATAAATCAGTGGATAATCACCCTGAATTTGAATCAATATCATAGGAGTTATGATGAAGAAGTTATCCTACTTTTAACCGAAGTGAATCCAGTTTATCCCGTTTGGAGATTTGGCAATTTCTTCTTGATACTAATAAAACCAGAATGAATCACGATGTAAGAAGCTTGATTTGGACTCATAAATCAGTGTAGAATCACCCTGAAGTTGAATCAAGATCATAGGAGTTATGATGAAGAAGTTATCCCACTTTTAACCGAAGTGATTCCAGTTTGTCCTGTTTGGAGATTTGGCAATTTATTCTTGATATTAATAAAACCAGAATGGATCACGATGTAAAAAGCTTGATTTGGACTAATTAATCAGTTTATAATCACCCTGAACTTGAATCAAGATCATAGGAGTTATGATGAAGAAATTATCCCACTTTTAACCGAAGTGATTTCAGTTTGCCCTGTTTGGAGATTTGACAATTTCTTCTTGATACTAATAAAACCAGAATGAATCACGATGTAAGAAGCTTGATGTGGATTCATAAATTAGTGTAAATCACCCTGAAGTTGAATCAATATCATAGGAGTTATGATGAAGAAGTTATCCCACTTTTAACCAAAGTGATTCCAGTTTAACCTTTTTGGAGATTTGGCAATTTCTTCTTGATACTAATAAAACCAGAATGAATCACGATTTAAGAATCTTTATTTGGACTCATAAATCATTGTAGAATCACCCTGAAGTTGAATCAAGATCATAGGAGTTATGATGAAGAAGTTATCCCACTTTTAACCAAGTGACTCCAATTTACCTTGTTTGGAGATTTGGCAATTTTTTCTTGATTCTAATCAAAACCAGAATGAATAAAGATATAAGAAGCTTGATTTAGACTCATAAATCAGTGCCGAATCATCCTGAAGATGAATCAATATCATTGGACTTATGATGAAGAAGTTATCTCAGTTTTAACCGAAGTGATTCCAGTTTGCAATGTTTGGAGATTTGGGAATTTATTCTTGATACTAACAAAACCAGAATGAATCACAATGTAAGAAGCTTGATTTGGACTCATAAATAAGTTTAGAATCACCCTTAATTTGAATCAAGATCATAGGAGTTATGATGAAGAAGTTATCCCACTTTTAACCGAAGTGACTCCAATATACCTTGTTTGGAGATTTGGCAATTTCTTCTTGATTCTAATCAAAACAGAATGAATTAAGATGTAAGAAGCTTGATTTGGACTCATAAATAAGTGTAGAATCATCCTGAAGTTGAATCAATATCATTGGAGTTATGATGAAGAAGTTATCCCACTTTTAACCGAAGTGATCCCAGTTTGCCCTGTTTTAAGATTTGACAATTTCTTCTTGATTTTAATCAAAACCAGAATGAATCAAGATGTAAGAATCTTAATTTGGACTCATAAATCAGTGTAGAATCACCCTGAAGTTGAATCAAGATCATAGGAGTTATGATGAAGAAGTTATCCCACTTTTAATCGAAGTGATTTCAGTTTGCCCGTTTTGGAGATTTGGCAATTTCTTCTTGATACAAATAAAACCAGAATGATTCACGATGTAAGAAGCTTAATTTGGACTCATAAATCAGTGTATAATCACCCTGAAGTTGAATCAAGATCATAGGAGTTATGATGAAGAAGTTATCCCACTTTTAACCGAAGTGACTCCAATTTACCTTGTTTGGAGATTTGGCAATTTCTTCTTGATTCTAATCAAAACCATAATGAATAAAGATTTAAAAAGCTTGATTTGGACTTATAAATCAATGTAGAATCATCCTGAAGTTGAATCAATATCATTGGACTTATGATGAAGAAGTTTTCTCACTTTTAAATGAAGTGATTCCAGTTTGCCATGTTTGGAGAATTGGGAATTTATTCTTGATACTAATAAAACCAGAATGAATCACGATGTAAGAAGCTTGATTTTGAACTCATTAATCAGTGTAGAATAACCCTGAAGTTGAAGCAAGATCATAGGAGTTATGATGAAGAAGTTATCCCACTTTTAACCGAAGTGATTCCAGTTTACCCTGTTTGGAGATTTGGCAATATCTTCTTGATACAAATAAAACCAGAATGAATCACGATGTAAGATGCTTGATTTGGGTTCATAAATAAGTTTAGAATCACCCTGAATTTGGATCAAGAACATAGGAGTTATGATGAAGAAGTTATCCCACTTTTAACCGAAGTGACTCCAATTTACCTTGTTTGGAGATTTGGCAGTTTCTTCTTGATTCTACTCACACCATAATGAATCAAGATGTAAGAATCTTGATTTGGAATCATAAATCAGTGGATAATCACCCTGAATTTGAATCAATATCATAGGAGTTATGATGAAGAAGTTATCCTACTTTTAACCGAAGTGAATCCAGTTTATCCTGTTTGGAGATTTGGCAATTTCTTCTTGATACTAATAAAACCAGAATGAATCACGATGTAAGAAGCTTGGTTTGGACTCATAAATCAGTGTAGAATCACCCTGAAGTTGAATCAAGATCATAGGAGTTATGATGAAGAAGTTATCCCACTTTTAACCGAAGTGATTCCAGTTTGTCCTGTTTGGAGATTTGGCAATTTATTCTTGATATTAATAAAACCAGAATGGATCACAATGTAAAAAGCTTGATTTGGACTAATTAATCAGTTTATAATCACCCTGAACTTGAATCAAGATCATAGGAGTTATGATGAAGAAATTATCCCACTTTTAACCGAAGTGATTTCAGTTTGCCCTGTTTGGAGATTTGACAATTTCTTCTTGATACTAATAAAACCAGAATGAATCACGATGTAAGAAGCTTGATGTGGATTCATAAATTAGTGTAAATCACCCTGAAGTTGAATCAATATCATAGGAGTTATGATGAAGAAGTTATCCCACTTTTAACCAAAGTGATTCCAGTTTAACCTTTTTGGAGATTTGGCAATTTCTTCTTGATACTAATAAAACCAGAATGAATCACGATGTAAGAAGCTTTATTTGGACTCATAAATCATTGTAGAATCACCCTGAAGTTGAATCAAGATCATAGGAGTTATGATGAAGAAGTTATCCCACTTTTAACCAAGTGACTCCAATTTACCTTGTTTGGAGATTTGGCAATTTTTTCTTGATTCTAATCAAAACCAGAATGAATAAAGATATAAGAAGCTTGATTTAGACTCATAAATCAGTGCCGAATCATCCTGAAGATGAATCAATATCATTGGACTTATGATGAAGAAGTTATCCCAGTTTTAACCGAAGTGATTCCAGTTTGCAATGTTTGGAGATTTGGGAATTTATTCTTGATACTAACAAAACCAGAATGAATCACAATGTAAGAAGCTTGATTTGGACTCATAAATAAGTTTAGAATCACCCTTAATTTGAATCAAGATCATAGGAGTTATGATGAAGAAGTTATCCCACTTTTAACCGAAGTGACTCCAATATACCTTGTTTGGAGATTTGGCAATTTCTTCTTGATTCTAATCAAAACAGAATGAATTAAGATGTAAGAAGCTTGATTTGGACTCATAAATAAGTGTAGAATCATCCTGAAGTTGAATCAATATCATTGGAGTTATGATGAAGAAGTTATCCCACTTTTAACCGAAGTGATCCCAGTTTGCCCTGTTTTAAGATTTGACAATTTCTTCTTGATTTTAATCAAAACCAGAATGAATCAAGATGTAAGAATCTTAATTTGGACTCATAAATCAGTGTAGAATCACCCTGAAGTTGAATCAAGATCATAGGAGTTATGATGAAGAAGTTATCCCACTTTTAATCGAAGTGATTTCAGTTTGCCCGTTTTGGAGATTTGGCAATTTCTTCTTGATACAAATAAAACCAGAATGAATCACGATGTAAGAAGCTTCATTTGGACTCATAAATCAGTGTATAATCACCCTGAAGTTGAATCAAGATCATAGGAGTTATGATGAAGAAGTTATCCCACTTTTAACCGAAGTGACTCCAATTTACCTTGTTTGGAGATTTGGCAATTTCTTCTTGATTCTAATCAAAACCAGAATGAATAAAGATTTAAAAAGCTTGATTTGGACTTATAAATCAATGTAGAATCATCCTGAAGTTGAATCAATATCATTGGACTTATGATGAAGAAGTTTTCTCACTTTTAAATGAAGTGATTCCAGTTTGCCATGTTTGGAGAATTGGGAATTTATTCTTGATACTAATAAAACCAGAATGAATCACGATGTAAGAAGCTTGATTTGAACTCATTAATCAGTGTAGAATAACCCTGAAGTTGAAGCAAGATCATAGGAGTTATGATGAAGAAGTTATCCCACTTTTAACCGAAGTGATCCCAGTTTGCCTTGTTTGGAGATTTGGCAATTTCTTCTTGATACAAATAAAACCAGAATGAATCACGATGTAAGATGCTTGATTTGGGTTCATAAATAAGTTTAGAACCACCCTGATTTTGGATCAAGAACATAGGAGTTATGATGAAGAAGTTATCCCACTTTTAACCGAAGTGACTCTAGTTTACCCTGTTTGGAGATTTCACAATTTCTTCTTGATTCTAATCACACCATAATGAATAAAGATGTAAGAATCTTGATTTGGAATCATAAATCAGTGGATAATCACCCTGAATTTGAATCAATATCATAGGAGTTATGATGAAGAAGTTATCCTACTTTTAACCGAAGTGAATCCAGTTTATCCTGTTTGGAGATTTGGCAATTTCTTCTTGATACTAATTAAACCAGAATGAATCACGATGTAAGAAGCTTGATTTGGACTCATAAATCAGTGTAGAATCATCCTAGAGTTGAATCAAGATCATAGGAGTTATGATGAAGAAGTTATCCCATTTTTAAACAAAGTGATTCCAGTTGGCCATGTTTGGAGAGTTGGCAATTTCTTCTTGATACTAATAAAACAAGAATGAATCACGATGTAAGAAGCTTGATTTGGACTCATAAATCAGTGTAGAATCACCCTGAATTTGAATCAAGATCATAGGAGTTATGATGAAGAAGTTATCCCACTTTTAACCGAAGTGACTCCAATTTACCTTGTTTAGAGATTTGGCAATTCCTTCTTGATTTTAATCAAATCCAGAATGAATAAAGATGTAAGAATCTTGATTTGGACTCATAAATCAGCGTAGAATCACCCAGAAGTTGAATCAAGATCATAGGAGTTATGATGAAGAAGTTATCCTACTTTTAAACAACGTGATTCCAGTTTACCCTGTTTGGAGAGTTGGCAATTTCTTCTTGATACTAATAAAACCAGAATGAATCACGATGTAAGAAGCTTGATTTGGACTCATAAATCAGTGTAGAATCACCCTGAAGTTGAATAAATATCATTGGAGTTATGATGAAGAAGTTATCCCACTTTTAACCGAAGTGATTCCAGTTTGCCTTGTTTGGGGATTTGGCAATTTCTTCTTGATCCAAATAAAACCAGAATGAATCACGATGTAAGAAGCTTGATTTGGAATCATAAATAAGTGTAGAATCATACTGAAGTTGAATCAATATCATTGGACTTATGATGAAGAAGTTATCCCACTTTTAACCGAAGTGATCCCAGTTTCCCCTGTTTTGAGATTTGATAATTTCTTCTTGATACAAATAAAACCAGAATGAATCACGATGTAAGATGCTTGATTTGGGTTCATAAATCAGTTTAGAATCACCCTGAATTTGGATCAAGAACATAGGAGTTATGATGAAGAAGTTATCCCATTTTAACCGAAGTGACTCTAGTTTACCCTGTTTGGAGATTTTGCAATTTCTTCTTGATTCTAATCAAACCAGAATGAATCAAGATGTAAGATTATTGATTTGGACATATAAATCAGTGTATAATCATCCTAAAGTTGAATCAATATCATTGGATTTATGATAAAGAAGTTATCCCACTTTTAACCGAAGTGATCCCAGTTTGCCTTGTTTGGAGATTTGGCAATTTCTTCTTGATACTAATAAAACCAGAATGAATCACGATGTAAGAAGCTTGATTTGGACTCATAAATCAGTGTAGAATCACCCTGAAGTTAAATCAAGATCATAGGAGTTATGATGAAGAAGTTATCCCACTTTTAACCGAAGTGATTCCAGTTTGCTCTGTTTGGAGAGTTGGCAATTTCTTCTTGATTCTAATCACACCATAATGAATCAAGATGTAAGAATCTTGATTTGGAATCTTAAGTTAGTAGATAATCACCCTGAATTTGAATCAATATCATAGGAGTTATGATGAAGAAGTTATCCCACTTTTAACCGAAGTGAATCCAGTTTATCCTGTTTGTAGATTTGGCAATTTCTTCTTGATACTAATAAAACCAGAATGAATCACGATGTAAGAAGCTTGATTTGGACTCATAAATCAGTGTAGAATCACCCTGAAGTTGAATCAAGATCATAGAACTTATGATGAAGAAGTTATCCCACTTTTAAACAAAGTGATTCCAGTTTGTCATGTTTTGAGAGTTGGCAATTTTTTCTTGATACTAATAAAACAAGAATAAATCACGATGTAAGAAGCTTGATTTGGACTCATAAATCAGTGTAGAATCACCCTGATTTTGAATCAATATCATAGGAGTTATGATGAAGAAGTTATCCCACTTTTAACCGAAGTGACTCCAATTTACCTTGTTTAGAGATTTGGTAATTCCTTCTTGATTTTAATCAAATCGAGAATGAATAGAGATGTAAGAAGCTTGACTTGGACTCATATATCAGTGTAGAATCATCCTGAAGTTGAATCAATATCATTGGAGTTATGATGAAGAAGTTATCCCACTTTTAACCGAAGTGATTCCAGTTTACCCTTTTTGGAGATTTGGCAATTTCTTCTTGATACTAATAAAACCAGAATGAATCACGATGTAAGAAGCTTTATTTGGACTCATAAATCATTGTAGAATCACCCTGAAGTTGAATCAAGATCATAGGAGTTATGATGAAGAAGTTATCCCACTTTTAACCAAGTGACTCCAATTTACCTTGTTTGGAGATTTGGCAATTTTTTCTTGATTCTAAGCAAAACCAGAATGAATAAAGATATAAGAAGCTTGATTTGGACTCATAAATCAGTGCCGAATCATCCTGAAGATGAATCAATATCATGGACTTATGATGAAGAAGTTATCCCACTTTTAACCGAAGTGATTCCAGTTTGCAATGTTTGGAGATTTGGCAATTTCTTCTTGATACTAATAAAACCAGAATAAATCACGATGTAAGAAGCTTGATTTGGACTCATAAATCAGTGTAGAATCACCCTTAATTTGAATCAAGATCATAGGAGTTATGATGAAGAAGTTATCCCACTTTTAAACGAAGTGACTCCAGTTTGCCATGTTTGGAGAGTTGGCAATTTCTTCTTGATACTAATAAAACAAGAATGAATCACGATGTAAGAAGCTTGATTTGGACTCATAATTCAGTGTAGAATCATCCTGAAGTTGAATCAATATCATTGGAGTTATGATGAAGAAGTTATCCCACTTTTAACCGAAGTGATCCCAGTTTGCCCTGTTTTAAGATTTGACAATTTCTTCTTGATTTTAATCAAAACCAGAATTAATCACGATGTAAGAATCTTAATTTGGACTCATAAATCAGTGTAGAATCACCCTGAAGTTGAATCAAAATCATAGGAGTTATGATGAAGAAGTTATCCCACTTTTAACCAAAGTGATTCCAGTTTGTCCTAATTGGATATTTGGTAATTTCTTCCTGATTCTAATTAAACCAGAATGAATCAAGATGAAAGACGCTTTATTTGGACTCATAAATCAGTGTAGAATCATCCTGAAGTTGAATCAATATCATTGGAGTTATGATGAAGAAGTTATCCCACTTTTAACCAAAGTGATTCCAGTTTGCCCTGTTTGGAGAGTTTGCAATTTCTTCTTGATACTAATAAAACCAGAATGAATCATGATGTGAGAAGCTTGTTTTGGTATCATAAATCAGATTAGAATCACCCTGAATTTGAATCAAGATCATTGGATTTATGATGAAGAAGTTATCCCACTTTTAACCGAAGTGACTCCAATTTACCTTGTTTGGAGATTTAGCATTTTTTTCTTGATTCTAATCAAAAACAGAATGAATAAAGATGTAAGAAGCTTGATTTGGACTCATAAATCAGTGTAGAATCATACTGAAGTTGAATCAATATCATTGGACTTATGATGAAGAATTTATCCCACTTTTAACAGAAGTGATCCCAGTTTGCCCTGTTTTGAGATTTGACAATTTCTTCTTGATACAAATAAAACCAGAATGAATCACGATGTAAGATGCTTGATTTGGGTTCATAAATTTTTTTAGAATCACCCTGAATTTGGATCAAGAACATAGGAGTTATGATAAAGAAGTTATCCCACTTTTAACCGAAGTGACTCTAGTTTACCCTGTTTGGAGATTTCACAATTTCTTCTTGATTCTAATCAAACCAGAATGAATCAAGATGCAAGATTATTGATTTGGACATATAAATCAGTGTATAATCATCCTGAAGTTGAATCAATATCATTGGATTTATGATAAAGAAGTTATCCCACTTTTAACCGAAGTGATCCCAGTTTGCCTTGTTTGGAGATTTGGCAATTTCTTCTTGATACTAATAAAACCAGAATAAATCACGATGTAAGAAGCTTGATTTGGACTCATAAATCAGTGTAGAATCACCCTGAAGTTAAATCAAGATCATAGGAGTTATGATGAATAAGTTATCCCACTTTTAACCGAAGTGATTCCAGTTTGCTCTGTTTGGAGAGTTGGCAATTTCTTCTTGGTTCTAACCACACCATAATGAATCAAGATGTAAGAACCTATATTTGGAATCATAAATTAGTAGATAATCACCCTGAATTTGAATCAATATCATAGGAGTTATGATGAAGAAGTTATCCCACTTTTAACCGAAGTGAATCCAGTTTATCCTGTTTGGAGATTTGGCAATTTCTTCTTGATACTAATAAAACCAGAATGAATCACGATGTAAGAAGCTTGATTTGGACTCATAAATCAGTGTGGAATCACCCTGAAGTTGAATCAAGATCATAGGAGTTATGATGAAGAAGTTATCCCACTTTTAAACAAAGTGATTCCAGTTTGCCATGTTTGGAGAGTTGGCAATTTCTTCTTGATACTAATAAAACAAGAATGAATCACGATGTAAGAAGCTTGATTTGGACTCATAAATCAGTGTAGAATCACCCTGAATTTGAATCAATATCATAGGAGTTATGATGAAGAAGTTATCCCACTTTTAACCGAAGTGACTCCAATTTACCTTGTTTAGAGATTTGGCAATTCCTTCTTGATTTTAATCAAATCCAGAATGAATAAAGATGTAAGAAGCTTGATTTGGACTCATAAATCAGTGTAGAATCATCCTGAAGTTGAATCAATATCATTGGAGTTATGATGAAGAAGTTATCCCACTTTAACCGAAGTGATTCCAGTTTGCCATGTTTGGAGATTTGGCAATTTATTCTTGATACTAATAAAACCAGAATAAATCACGATGTAAAAAGCTTGATTTAGACTAATTAATCAGTTTATAATCACCCTGAACTTGAATCAAGATTAATAGGAGTTATGATGAAGAAGTTATCCCACTTTTAAACCAAAGTGATTCCAGTTTGCCATGTTTGGAGAGTTTGGCAATTTCTTCTTGATACTAATAAAGACAGAATGAATCACGATGTAAGAAGCTTGATTTGGGCTCATAAATCAGTGTAGAATCACCCTGAATTTGAATCAAGATCATAGGAGTTATGATGAAGAAGTTATCCAACTTTTAACCGAAGTGACTCCAATTTACCTTGTTTAGAGATTTGGCAATTCCTTCTTTATTTAATCAAATCCAGAATGAATAAAGATGTAAGAAGCTTGATTTGGACTCATAAATCAGTGTAGAATCACCTGAAGTTGAATCAAGATCATAGGAGTTATGATGAAGAAGTTATCCTACTTTTAACAACATGATTCCAGTTTTCCCTGTTTGGAGAGTTGGCAATTTCTTCTTGATACTAATAAACAGAATGAATCACGATGTAAGAAGCTTGATTTAGACTCATAAATCACTGTAGAATCACCCTGAATTTGAATCAAGATCATAGGAGTTATGATGAAGAAGTTATCCCACTTTTAACCGAAGTGACTCCAGTTTACCTGTTTAGAGATTTGGCAATTTCTTCTTGATATTAATAAACCAGAATGAATCACGATGTAAGAAGCTTGATTTGGACTCATAAATCAGTCTAGAATCACCCTGAAGTTGAATCAAGATCATAGGAGTTATGATGAAGAAGTTATCCCACTTTTAACCGAAGTGATTCCAGTTTGCCATGTTTGGAGATTTGGCAATTTCTTCTTGATACTAATAAAACCAGAATGAATCACGATGTAAGAAGCTTGATTTGGACTCATAAATCAGTGTAGAATCACCCTGAATTTGATCAAGATCATAGGAGTTATGATGAAGAAGTTATCCCACTTTTAACCGAAGTGACTCCAATTTACCTTGTTTGGAGATTTGGCAATTTCCTTCTTGATTCTAATCAAATCCAGAATGAATCAAGATGTAAGAAGTCTTGATTTGGACTCATAAATCAGTGTAGAATCACCCTGAAGTTGAATCAATATCATTGGAGTTATGATGAAGAAGTTATCCCACTTTTAACCGAAGTGATTCCAGTTTGCCCTGTTTGGAGATTTGGCAATTTATTCTTGATACTAATAAAACCAGAATGAATCACGATGTAAGAAGCTTGATTTGGACTCATAAATCAGTGTAGAATCACCCTGAAGTTGAATCAAGATCATAGGAGTTATGATGAAGAAGTTATCCCACTTTTAACCGAAGTGATTCCAGTTTGCCTGTTTGGAGATTTGGCAATTTATTCTTGATACTAATAAAACCAGAATGAATCACGATGTAAAAAGCTTGATTTGGACTCATTAATCAGTTTATAATCACCCTGAATTGAATCAAGATCATAGGAGTTATGATGAAGAAGTTATCCCACTTTTAACCGAAGTGATTCCAGTTTGCCCTGTTTGGAGATTTGGCAATTTCTTCTTGATACTAATAAACCAGAATGAATCACGATGTAAGAAGCTTGATTTGGACTCATAAATCAGTGTAGAATCACCCTGAAGTTGAATCAATATCATAGGAGTTATGATGAAGAAGTTATCCCACTTTTAACCGAAGTGATTCCAGTTTGCACTGTTTGGAGATTTGGGAATTTATTCTTGATACTAACAAAACCAGAATGAATCACAATGTAAGAAGCTTGATTTGGACTCATAAATAAGTTTAGAATCACCCTTAATTTGAATCAAGATCATAGGAGTTATGATGAAGAAGTTATCCCACTTTTAACCGAAGTGACTCCAATATACCATGTTTGGAGATTTGGCAATTTCTTTTTGATTCTAATCAAAACAGAATGAATTAAGATGTAAGAAGCTTGATTTGGACTCATAAATAAGTGTAGAATCATCCTGAAGTTGAATTAATATCATTGGAGTTATGATGAAGATAGTTATCCCACTTTTAAACGAAGTGATCCCAGTTTGCCCTGTTTTAAGATTTGATAATTTCTTCTTTATTTTAATCAAAACCAGAATGAATCACGATGTAAGAATCTTAATTTGGACTCATAAATCAGTGTAGAATCACCCTGAAGTTGAATCAAGATCATAGGAGTTATGATGAAGAAGTTATCCCACTTTTAACCAAAGTGATTTCAGTTTGCCCTTTTTGGAGATTTGGCAATTTCTTCTTGATACAAATAAAACCAGAATGAATCACGATGTAAGAAGCTTAATTTGGACTCATAAATCAGTGTATAATAACCCTGAAGTTGAATCAAGATCAAAGGAGTTATGATGAAGAAGATATCCTACTTTTAACCGAAGTGACTCCAATTTACCTTGTTTGGAGATTTGGCAATTTCTTCTTGATTCTAATCAAAACCAGAATGAATAAAGACTTAAGAAGCTTGATTTGGACTTATAAATCAGTGTAGAATCATCCTGAAGTTGAATCAATATCATTGGACTTATGATGAAGAAGTTATCCCACTTTTAACCGAAGTGATTCCAGTTTGCCATGTTTGGAGATTTGGGAATTTATTCTTGATACTAATAAAACCAGAATGAATCACGATGTAAGAAGCTTGATTTGAACTCATTAATCAGTGTAGAATAACCCTGAAGTTGAAGCAAGATCATAGGAGTTATGATGAAGAAGTTATCCCACTTTTAACCGAAGTGATTCCAGTTTACCCTGTTTGGAGATTTGGCAATTTCTTCTTGATGCAAATAAAACCAGAATGAATCACGATGTAAGATGCTTGATTTGGGTTCATAAATAAGTTTAGAATCACCCTGAATTTGAATCAATATCATAGGAGTTATGATGAAGAAGTTATCCTACTTTTAACCGAAGTGAATCCAGTTTATCCTGTTTGGAGATTTGGCAATTTCTTCTTGATACTAATAAAACCAGAATGAATCACGATGTAAGAAGCTTGATTTGCACTCATAAATCAGTGTAGAATCACCCTGAAGTTGAATCAAGATCATAGGAGTTATGATGAAGAAGTTATCCCACTTTTAAACAAAGTGATTCCAGTTTGCCATGTTTGGAGAGTTGGCAATTTCTTCTTGATACTAATAAAACAAGAATGAAACACGATGTAAGAAGCTTGATTTGGACTCATAAATCAGTGTAGAATCACCCTGAATTTGAATCAAGATCATAGGAGTTATGATGAAGAAGTTATCCCACTTTTAACCGAAGTGATCCAATTTACCTTGTTTAGAGATTTGGCAATTCCTTCTTGATTTTAATAAAATCCAGAATGAATAAAGATGAAAGAAGCTTGATTTGGACTCATAAATCAGTGTAGAATCACCCTGAAGTTGAATCAAGATCATAGGAGTTATGATGAAGAAGTTATCCTACTTTTAAACAACGTGATTCCGGTTTGCCCTGTTTGGAGAGTTGGCAATTTCTTCTTGATACTAATAAAACAAGAATGAATCACGATGTAAGAAGCTTGATTTAGACTCATAAATCAGTGTAGAATCACCCTGAATTTGAATCAAGATCATAGGAGTTATGATGAAGAAGTTATCCCACTTTTAACCGAAGTGACTCCAATTTACCTTGTTTAGAGATTTGGCAATTTCTTCTTGATTTTAATCAAATCCAGAATGAATAAAGATGTAAGAAGCTTGATTTGGACTCATAAATCATTGTAGAATCACCCTGAAGTTGAATCAATATCATTGGAGTTATGATGAAGAAGTTATCCCACTTTTAACCGAAGTGATTCCAGTGTGCCCTGTTTGGAGAGTTGGCAATTTCTTCTTGATACTAATAAAACAAGAATGAATCACGATGTAAGAAGCTTGATTTAGACTCATAAATCAGTGTAGAATCACCCTGAATTTGAATCAAGATCATAGGAGTTATGATGAAGAAGTTATCCCAGTTTTAACCGAAGTGACTCCAATTTACCTTGTTTAGAGATTTGGCAATTTCTTGTTGATTTTAATCAAATCCAGAATGAATAAAGATGTAAGAAGCTTGATTTGGACTCATAAATCATTTTAGAATCACCCTGAAGTTGAATCAATATCATTGGAGTTATGATGAAGAAGTTATCCCACTTTTTACCGAAGTGATTCCAGTTTGCCCTGTTTGGAGATTTGACAATTTATTCTTGATACTAATAAAACCAGAATGAATCACGATGTAAAGAGCTTGATTTGGACTAATTAATCAGTTTATAATCACCCTGAAGTTGAATCAAGATCATAGGAGTTATGATGAAGAAATTATCCCACTTTTAACCGAAGTGATTTCAGTTTCCCTGTTTAGAGTTTTGACAATTTCTTCTTGATACTAATAAAACTAGAATGAATCACGATGTAAGAAGCTTGATTTGGACTCATAAATCAGTGTAAATCATCCTGAAATTGAATCAATATCATAGGAGTTATCATGAAGAAGTTATCCCACTTTTAACCGAAGTGATTCCAGTTTGCGATGTTTGGAGAGTTGACAATTTCTTCTTGATACTAATAAAACCAGAATGAATCACGATGTAAGAAGCTTAATTTGGAATCATAAATCAGTGCCGAATCATCCTGAAGATGAATCAATATCATTGGACTTATGATGAAGAAGTTATCCCACTTTTAACCAAAGTGATTCTAGTTTGCAATGTTTTGAGATTTGGGAATTTATTCTTTATACTAATAAAACCAGAATGAATCACGATGTAAGAAGATTTATTTGGACTCATTAATCAGTGTAGAATCACCCTGAAGTTGAAGCAAGATCATAGGAGTTATGATGAAGAAGTTATCCCACTTTTAACCGAAGTGATTCCAGTTTGCCCTGTTTGGAGATTTGACAATTTCTTCTTGATAATAATAAAACAAGAATGAATCACGATGTAAGAAGCTTTATTTGGACTCATTAATCAGTGTAGAAGCATTCTGAAGTTGAAGCAAGATCATAGGAGTTATGATAAAGAAGTTATCCCACTTTAAACCGAAGTGATTCCAGTTTACCCTGTTTGGAGAGTTGGCAATTTCATCTTGATACAAATAAAACCAGAATGAATCACGACGTAAGAAGCTTGATTTGGATTCATAAATTAGTTTAGAATCACCCTGAATTTGGATCAAGAACATAGGAGTTATGATGAAGAAGTTGTCCCACTTTTAACCGAAGTGATTCCAGTTTGCCCTGTTTGGAGAGTTGACAATTTCTTCTTGATTCTAATCAAACCATAATGAATCAAGATGTAAGAAGCTATATTTGGACTAATAAATCAGTGAATAATCACCCTGAATTTGAATCAATATCATAGGAGTTATGATGAAGAAGTTATCCCACTTTTAACCGAAGTGACTCCAATTTACCTTGTTTAGAGATTTGGCAATTCCTTCTTAATTTTAATCAAATCCAGAATGAATAAAGATGTAAGAAGCTTGATTTGGACTCATAAATCAGTGTAGAATCATTCTGAAGTTCAATCAATATCATTGGAGTTATGATGAAGAAGTTATCCCACTTTTAACCGAAGTGATTCCAGTTTATCCTGTTTGGAGATTTGGTAATTTCTTCTTGATAATAATAAAACCAGAATGAATCACGATGTAAGAAGATTGATTTGGAATCATAAATCAGTGTTGAATCACCCTGAAGTTTACTCAAGATCATAGGAGTTATGATGAAGAATTTATCCCACTTTTAACCAAAGTGATTCCAGTTTGCCCTGTTTGGAGATTTGGGAATTTAGTCTTGATACTAATAAAACCAGAATGAATCACGATGTAAGAATCTTGATTTGGACTCATTAATCAGTGTAGAATCACCCTGAAGTTGAATCAATATCAATGGAGTTATGATGAAGAAGTTATCCCACTTTTAACCGAAGTGATTCCAGTTTGCCCTGTTTGGAGATTTGGTAATTTCTTCTTGATACAAATAAAACCAGAATGAATCACGATGTAAGAAGCTTGATTTGGACTCATAAATCAGTGTAGGATCATCCTGAAGTTGAATCAATATCAATGGACTTATGATGAAGAAGTTATCCCACTTTTAACCAAAGTGATTCCAGTTTGCTCTGTTTGGAGATTTGGTAATTTCTTCTTGATAATAATAAAACCAGAATGAATCACGATGTAAGAAGATTGATTTGGAATCATAAATCAGTGTTGAATCACCCTGAAGTTTACTCAAGATCATAGGAGTTATGATGAAGAAGTTATCCCACTTTTAACCAAAGTGATTCCAGTTTGCTTTGTTTGGAGATTTGGGAATTTATTCTTGATACTAATAAAACCAGAATGAATCACGATGTAAGGAGCTTGATTTGGACTCATAAATCAGTTTCCAATCATCCTGAAGTTGACTCAAGATCATAGGAGTTATGATGAAGAAGTTATCCCACTTTTAACCGAAGTGATCCCAGTTTGCCCTGTTTGGAGATTTGGGAATTTATTCTTGATACTAATAAAACCAGAATGAATCACGATGTAAGAAGCTTGATTTGGACTCATAAATCAGTGTAGAACCACCCTGAAGTTAAAGCAAGATCATAGGAGTTATGATGAAGAAATTATCCCACTTTTAATTGAAGTGATTCCAGTTTGCCCTGTTTGGAGATTTGACAATTTATTCTTGATACTAATTAAACCAGAATGAATCACGATGTAAGTAGCTTGATTTGGGCTCATAAATCAGTTTAGAATCATCCTGAAGTTGAATCAATATCATTGGACTTATGATGAAGAAGTTATCCCACTTTTAACCGAAGTGATTCCAGTTTGTCCTGTTTGGAGATTTGGGAATTTATTCTTGATACTAATAAAACCAGAATGAATCACGATGTAAGAAGCTTGATTTGGACTCATTAATCAGTGTAGAATCATCCTGAATTTGAATCAATATTATTGGACTTATGATGAAGGAGTTATCCCACTTTTAACCGTAGTGATTCCAGTTTGCCCTGTTTGGAGATTTGGCAATTTCTTCTTGATACAAATAAAACCAGAATGAATCATGATGTAAGAAATTTGATCTGGACTCATAAATCAGTTTAGAATCATCCTGAAGTTGAATCAATATCATTGGACTTATGATGAAAAAGTTATCGCACTTTTAACCGAAGTGATTCCAGTTTGCCTTGTTTGGAGATTTGGGAATTTATTCTTGATACTAATAAAACCAGAATGAATCACGATGTAAGAAGCTTGATTTGGACTCATTAATCAGTTTAGAATCACCCTGAAGTTGAATCAGTATCATTGGAGTTATGATGAAGAAGTTATCCCACTTTTAACCGAAGTGATTCCAGTTTGCCCTGTTTGGAGATTTGGCAATTTCTTCTTGATACTAGTAAAACCAGAATGAATCACGATGTAAGGAGCTTGATTTGGACTCATAAATCAGTTTCCAATCATCCTGAAGTTGACTCAAGATCATAGGAGTTATGATGAAGAAGTTATCCCACTTTTAACCGAAGTGATCCCAGTTTGCCCTGTTTGGAGATTTGGGAATTTATTCTTGATACTAATAAAACCAGAATGAATCACGATGTAAGAAGCTTGATTTGGACTCATAAATCAGTGTAGAACCACCCTGAAATTAAAGCAAGATCATAGGAGTTATGATGAAGAAATTATCCCACTTTTAATTGAAGTGATTCCAGTTTGCCCTGTTTGGAGATTTGACAATTTATTCTTGATACTAATTAAACCAGAATGAATCACGATGTAAGTAGCTTGATTTGGGCTCATAAATCAGTTTAGAATCATCCTGAAGTTGAATCAATATCATTGGACTTATGATGAAGAAGTTATCCCACTTTTAACCGAAGTGATTCCAGTTTGTCCTGTTTGGAGATTTGGGAATTTATTCTGATACTAATAAAACCAGAATGAATAACGATGTAAGAAGCTTGATTTGGACTCATTAATCAGTGTTAGAATCATCCTGAATTTGAATCAATATTATTGGACTTATGATGAAGGAGTTATCCCACTTTTAACCGTAGTGATTCCAGTTTGCCCTGTTTGGAGATTTGGCAATTTCTTCTTGATACAAATAAAACCAGAATGAATCATGATGTAAGAAATTTGATCTGGACTCATAATCAGTTTAGAATCATCCTGAAGTTGAATCAATATCATTGGACTTATGATGAAAAAGTTATCGCACTTTTAACCGAAGTGATTCCAGTTTGCCTTGTTGGAGATTTGGGAATTTATTCTTGATACTAATAAAACCAGAATGAATCACGATGTAAGAAGCTTGATTTGGACTCATTAATCAGTGTAGAATCACTATCATTGGAGTTATGATCAATAAGTTATCTCACTTTTAACCGAAGTGATTCCAGTTTGCCCTGTTTGGAGATTTGACAATTTCTTCTTGATACTAATAAAACCAGAATGAATCACGATGTAAGAAGCTTGATTTGGAATCATAAATCAGTGTCGAATCACCCTGAAGTTGACTCAAGATCATAGGAGCTATGATGAAGAAGTTATCCCACTTTTAACCAAAATGATTCCAGTTTGCCCTGTTTGGAGATTTGGCAATTTATTCTTGATACTAATAAAACCAGAATGAATCGCGATGTAAGTAGCTTGATTTGGACTCATAAATCAGTGTAGAATCATGCTGAATTTGAATCAATATCATTGGACTTATGATGAATGAGTTATCCCACTTTTAACCGTAGTGATTCCAGTTTACCCTGTTTGGAGATTTGGCAATTTCTTCTTGATACACATAAAACAAGAATGAATCACGATGTAAGAATCCTTATCTGGACTCATAAATCAGCTTAGAATCATCCTGAAGTTGAATCAATACCATTGGACTTATGATGATGAAGTTATCCCACTTTTAACCGAAGTGATTCCAGTTTGTCCTGTTTGGAGATTTGGGAATTTGTTCTTGATACTAATAAAACCAGAATGAATAACGATGTAAGAAGCTTGATTTGGACTCATTAATAAGTGTAGAATCACCCTGAAGTTGAATCAGTATCATTGGAGTTATGATGAAGAAGTTATCCCACTTTTAACCGAAGTGATTCCAGTTTGCCCTGTTTGGAGATTTGACAATTTCTTCTTGATACTAATAAAACCAGAATGAATCACGATGTAAGGAGCTTGATTTGGACTCATAAATCAGTTTCCAATCACCCTGAAGTTGACTCAAGATCATAGGAGTTATGATGAAGAAGTTATCCCACTTTTAACCGAAGTGATTCCAGTTTTGCCCTGTTTGGAGATTTGGAAATTTCTTCTTGATACTAATAAAATCAGAATGAATCACGATGTAAGAAGCTTTATTTGGAATCATAAATCAGTGTCGAATCACCCTGAAGTTGACTCAAGATCATAGGAGTTATGATGAAGAAGTTATCCCACTTTTAACCGAAATGATTCCAGTTTGCCTTGTTTGGAGATTTGGCAATTTATTCTTGATACTAATAAAACCAGAATGAATCACGATGTAAGTAGCTTGATTTGGACTCATAAATCAGTGTAGAATCATCCTGAATTTGAATCAATATCATTGGATTTATGATGAAGGAGTTATCCCACTTTTATCCGTCGTGATTCCAGTTTACCCTGTTTGGAGATTTGGCAATTTCTTCTTGATACAAATAAAACCAGAATGAATCACGATGTAAGAAATTTGATCTGGACTCATAAATAAGTTTAGAATCATCCTGAAGTTGAATCAATATCATTGGACTTATGATGAAGAAGTTATCCCACTTTTAACCGAAGTGATTCCAGTTTGCCCTGTTTGGAGATTTGGGAATTTATTCTTGATACTAATAAAACCAGAATGAATCACGATGTAAGAAGCTTGATTTGGACTCATTAATCAGTGTAGAATCACCCTGAAGTCTAATCAATATCATTGGAGTTATGATGAAGAAGTTATCCCACTTTTAACCGAAGTGATTCCAGTTTCCCCTGTTTGGAGATTTGGTAATTTCTTCTTGATACAAATAAAACCAGAATGAATTACGATGTAAGAAGCTTGATTTGGACTCATAAATCAGTGTAGGATCATCCTGAAGTTGAATCAATATCAATGGACTTATGATGAAGAAGTTATCCCACTTTTAACCAAAGTGATTCCAGTTTGCTCTGTTTGGAGATTTGGTAATTTCTTCTTGATAATAATAAAACCAGATGAATCACGATGTATGAAGCTTGATTTGGAATCATAAATCAGTGTCGAATAACCCTGAAGTTTACTCAAGATCATAGGAGTTATGATGAATAAGTTATCCCACTTTTAACCGAAATGATTTCAGTTTTCCTTGTTTGGAGATTTGGCAATTTATTCTTGATACTAATAAAACCAGAATGAATCGCGATGTAAGTAGCTTGATTTGGACTCATAAATCAATGTAGAATCATGCTGAATTTTAATCAATATCATTGGACTTCTGATGAATGAGTTATCCCACTTTTAACTGTTGTGATTCCAGTTTACCCTGTTTGGAGATTTGGCAATTTCTTCTTGATACAAATAAAACCAGAATGAATCACGATGTAAGAAGCTTGATTTGGACTCATAAATCAGTGTAGGATCATCCTGAAGTTGAATCAATATCAATAGACTTATGATGAAGAAGTTATCCCACTTTTAACCAAAGTGATTCCAGTTTGCTCTGTTTGGAGATTTGGTAATTTCTTCTTGATAATAATAAAACCAAAATGAATCACGATGTAAGAAGCTTGATTTGGAATCATAAATCAGTGTCGAATCACCCTGAAGTTTACTCAAGATCATAGGAGTTATGATGAATAAGTTATCCCACTTTTAACCGAAATGATTCCAGTTTGCCTTGTTTGGAGATTTGGCAATTTATTCTTGATACTAATAAAATTAGAATGAATCGCGATGTAAGTAGCTTGATTTGGACTCATAAATCAATGTAGAATCATGCTGAATTTTAATCAATATCATTGGACTTCTGATGAATGAGTTATCCCACTTTTAACCGTAGTGATTCCAGTTTACCCTGTTGGGAGATTTGGCAATTTCTTCTTGATACAAATAAAACCAGAATGAATCACGATGTAAGAAACTTGATCTGGACTCATAAATCAGTTTAGAATCATCCTGAAGGTTAAACAATATCATTGAACTTATGATGAAGAAGTTATCCCACTTTTAACCGAAGTGATTCCAGTTTGCCCTGTTTGGAGATTTGGCAATTTCTTCTTGATACTAATAAAACCAGAATGAATCACGATGTAAGGAGCTTGATTTGGACTCATTAATCAGTTTCCAATCACCCTGAAGTTGACTCAAGATCATAGGAGTTATGATGAATGAGTTATTCCACTTTTAACCGTAGTGATCCCAGTTTGCCCTGTTTGGAGATTTGGGAATTTATTCTTGATACTAATAAAACCAGAATGAATCACGATGTAAGAAGCTTGATTTGGACTCATAAATCAGTGTAGAATGACCCTGATGTTGAAGCAAGATCATAGGAGTTATGATGAAGAAGTTATCCCACTTTTAATTGAAGTGATTCCAGTTTGCCCTGTTTGGAGATTTGGCAATTTATTCTTGATACTAATAAAACCAGAATGAATCACGATGTAAGTAGCTTGATTTGGGCACATAAATCAGTTTAGAATCATCCTGAAGTTGAATCAATATCATTGGACTTATGATGAAGAAGTTATCCCACTTTTAACCGAAGTGATTCCAATTTGTCATGTTTTGAGATTTGGGAATTTATTCTTGATACTAATAAAACCAGAATGAATCACGATGTAAGAAGCTTGATTTGGACTCATTAATCAGTGTAGAATCATCCTGAATTTGAATCAATATTATTAGACTTATGATGAAGGAGTTATCCCACTTTTAACCGTAGTGATTCCAGTTTGCCCTGTTTGGAGATTTGGCAGTTTCTTCTTGATACAAATAAAACCAGAATGAATCATGATGTAAGAAATTTGATCTGGACTCATAAATCAGATTAGAATCATCCTGAAGTTGAATCAATATCATTGGACTTATGATGAAAAAGTTATCGCACTTTTAACCGAAGTGATTCCAGTTTGCCTCGTTTGGAGATTTGGGAATTTATTCTTGATACTAATAAAACCAGAATGAATCACGATGTAAAAAGCTTGATTTGGACTCATTAATCAGTGTAGAATCACCCTGAAGTTGAATCAATATCATTGGAGTTATGATGAAGAAGTTATCCCACTTTTAACCGAAGTGATTCCAGTTTTCCCTTTTTGGAGATTTGGTAATTTCTTCTTGATACAAATAAAACCAGAATGAATCACGATGTAAGAAGCTTGATTTGGACTCATAAATCAGTGTAGGATCATCCTGAAGTTGAATCAATATCAATGAACTTATGATGAAGAAGTTATCCAACTTTTAACCAAAGTGATTCCAGTTTGCCCTGTTTGGAGATTTGGCAATATCTTCTTGATACTAATAAACCCAGAATGAATCACGATGTAAGAAGCTTGATTTGGAATCATAAATCAGTGTCGAATCACCCTGAACTTGACTCAAGATCATAGGAGCTATGATGAAGAAGTTATCCCACTTTTAACCAAAATGATTACAGTTTGCCCTGTTTGGAGATTTGGCAATTTATTCTTGATACTAATAAAACCAGAATGAATCGCGATGTAAGTAGCTTGATTTGGACTCATAAATCAGTGTAGAATCATGCTGAATTTGAATCAATATCATTGGACTTATGATGAATGAGTTATCCCACTTTTAACCGTAGTGATTCCAGTTTACCCTGTTTGGAGATTTGGCAATTTCTTCTTGATACAAATAAAACCAGAATGAATCACGATGTAAGAAACTTGATCTGGACTCATAAATCAGTTTAGAATCATCCTGAAGTTGAATCAATATCATTGCACTTATGATGAAGAAGTTATCCCACCTTTAACTGAAGTGATTCCAGTTTGCCCTGTTTGCAGATTTGGCAATTTCTTCTTGATACTAATAAAACCAGAATGAAGCACGTTGTAAGAAGCTTTATTTGGACTCATTAATCAGTGTAGAATCACCCTGAAGTTGAAGCAAGATCATAGGAGTTATGATGAAGAAGTTATCCCACTTTTAACCGAAGTGATTCCAGTTTACCCTGTTTGGAGATTTGGTAATTTCTTCTTGATTCAAATGAAACAACAATGAATCACGATGTAAGAAACTTGATCAGGATTCATAAATCAGTTTAGAATCATCCTGAAGTTGAATCAATATCATTGGACTTATGATGAAGAAGTTATCCCACTTTTAACGAAGTGATTCCAGTTTGCCCTGTTTGGAGATTTGGGAATTTATTCTTGATACTAATAAAACCAGAATGAACACGATGTAAGAAGCTTGATTTGGACTCATTAATCAGTGTAGAATCACCCTGAAGTTGAATCAATATCATTGGAGTTATGATGAAGAAGTTATCCCACTTTTAACCGAAGTGATTCCAGTTTGCCCTGTTTGGAGATTTGGCAATTTCTTCTTGATACTAATAAAACCAGAATGAATCACGATGTAAGAAGCTTGATTTGGACTCATAAATCAGTGTAGAATCACCCTGAAGTTGAATCAAGATCATAGGAGTTATGATGAAGAAGTTATCCCACTTTTAACCGAAGTGATTCCAGTTTGTCCCTGTTTGGAGATTTGGGAATTTATTCTTGATACTAATAAAACCAGAATGAATCACGATGTAAGAAGCTTGATTTGGACTCATTAATCAGTGTAGAATCACCCTGAAGTTGAATCAATATCATTGGAGTTATGATGAAGAAGTTATCCCACTTTTAACCGAAGTGATTCCAGTTTGCCCTGTTTGGAGATTTGGCAATTTCTTCTTGATACTAATAAAACCAGAATGAATCACGATGTAAGAAGCTTGATTTGGACTCATAAATCAGTGTAGAATCACCCTGAAGTTGAATCAATATCATTGGAGTTATGATGAAGAAGTTATCCCACTTTTAACCGAAGTGATTCCAGTTTGCCCTGTTTGGAGATTTGGCAATTTCTTCTTGATACTAATAAAACCAGAATGAATCACGATGTAAGAAGCTTGATTTGGACTCATAAATCAGTGTAGAATCACCCTGAAGTTGAATCAAGATCATAGGAGTTATGATGAAGAAGTTATCCCACTTTTAACCGAAGTGATTCCAGTTTGCCCTGTTTGGAGATTTGGCAATTTATTCTTGATACTAATAAAACCAGAATGAATCACGATGTAAGAAGCTTGATTTGGACTCATAAATCAGTGTAGAATCACCCTGAAGTTGAATCAATATCATTGGAGTTATGATGAAGAAGTTATCCCACTTTTAACCGAAGTGATTCCAGTTTGCCCTGTTTGGAGATTTGGCAATTTCTTCTTGATACTAATAAAACCAGAATGAATCACGATGTAAGAAGCTTGATTTGGACTCATAAATCAGTGTAGAATCACCCTGAAGTTGAATCAATATCATTGGAGTTATGATGAAGAAGTTATCCCACTTTTAACCGAAGTGATTCCAGTTTGCCCTGTTTGGAGATTTGGGCAATTTCTTTCTTGATACTAATAAAACCAGAATGAATCACGATGTAAGAAGCTTGATTTGGACTCATTAATCAGTGTAGAATCACCCTGAAGTTGAATCAATATCATTGGAGTTATGATGAAGAAGTTATCCCACTTTTAACCGAAGTGATTCCAGTTTGCCCTGTTTGGAGATTTGGCAATTTCTTCTTGATACTAATAAAACCAGAATGAATCACGATGTAAGAAGCTTGATTTGGACTCATAAATCAGTGTAGAATCACCCTGAAGTTGAATCAATATCATTGGACTTATGATGAAGAAGTTATCCCACTTTTAACCGAAGTGATTCCAGTTTGCCCTGTTTGGAGATTTGGCAATTTCTTCTTGATACTAATAAAACCAGAATGAATCACGATGTAAGAAGCTTGATTTGGACTCATAAATCAGTGTAGAATCACCCTGAAGTTGAATCAAGATCATAGGAGTTATGATGAAGAAGTTATCCCACTTTTAACCGAAGTGATTCCAGTTTGCCCTGTTTGGAGATTTGGCAATTTCTTCTTGATACTAATAAAACCAGAATGAATCACGATGTAAGAAGCTTGATTTGGACTCATAAATCAGTGTAGAATCACCCTGAAGTTGAATCAATATCATTGGAGTTATGATGAAGAAGTTATCCCACTTTTAACCGAAGTGATTCCAGTTTGCCCTGTTTGGAGATTTGGCAATTTCTTCTTGATACTAATAAAACCAGAATGAATCACGATGTAAGAAGCTTGATTTGGACTCATAAATCAGTGTAGAATCACCCTGAAGTTGAATCAATATCATTGGAGTTATGATGAAGAAGTTATCCCACTTTTAACCGAAGTGATTCCAGTTTGCCCTGTTTGGAGATTTGGCAATTTCTTCTTGATACTAATAAAACCAGAATGAATCACGATGTAAGAAGCTTGATTTGGACTCATAAATCAGTGTAGAATCACCCTGAAGTTGAATCAATATCATTGGAGTTATGATGAAGAAGTTATCCCACTTTTAACCGAAGTGATTCCAGTTTGCCCTGTTTGGAGATTTGGCAATTTCTTCTTGATACTAATAAAACCAGAATGAATCACGATGTAAGAAGCTTGATTTGGACTCATAATCAGTGTAGAATCACCCTGAAGTTGAATCAATATCATTGGAGTTATGATGAAGAAGTTATCCCACTTTTAACCGAAGTGATTCCAGTTTGCCCTGTTTGGAGATTTGGCAATTTCTTCTTGATACTAATAAAACCAGAATGAATCACGATGTAAGAAGCTTGATTTGGACTCATAAATCAGTGTAGAATCACCCTGAAGTTGAATCAATATCATAGGAGTTATGATGAAGAAGTTATCCCACTTTTAACCGAAGTGATTCCAGTTTGCCCTGTTTGGAGATTTGGCAATTTCTTCTTGATACTAATAAAACCAGAATGAATCACGATGTAAGAAGCTTGATTTGGACTCATTAATCAGTGTAGAATCACCCTGAAGTTGAATCAATATCATTGGAGTTATGATGAAGAAGTTATCCCACTTTTAACCGAAGTGATTCCAGTTTGCCCTGTTTGGAGATTTGGCAATTTCTTCTTGATACTAATAAAACCAGAATGAATCACGATGTAAGAAGCTTGATTTGGACTCATAAATCAGTGTAGAATCACCCTGAAGTTGAATCAATATCATTGGAGTTATGATGAAGAAGTTATCCCACTTTTAACCGAAGTGATTCCAGTTTGCCCTGTTTGGAGATTTGGCAATTTCTTCTTGATACTAATAAAACCAGAATGAATCACGATGTAAGAAGCTTGATTTGGACTCATAAATCAGTGTCGAATCACCCTGAAGTTGACTCAAGATCATAGGAGTTATGATGAAGAAGTTATCCCACTTTTAACCGAAGTGATTCCAGTTTGCCCTGTTTGGAGATTTGGCAATTTATTCTTGATACTAATAAAACCAGAATGAATCACGATGTAAGAAGCTTGATTTGGACTCATAAATCAGTGTAGAATCACCCTGAAGTTGAATCAATATCATTGGAGTTATGATGAAGAAGTTATCCCACTTTTAACCGAAGTGATTCCAGTTTGCCCTGTTTGGAGATTTGGCAATTTC
Source organism: Moricandia moricandioides (assembly GCA_905132885.1). Lineage (NCBI taxonomy): Eukaryota > Viridiplantae > Streptophyta > Magnoliopsida > Brassicales > Brassicaceae > Moricandia > Moricandia moricandioides. Next base: position 31,539 of record CAJHQQ010004022.1, read on the forward strand.
TTCTTGATACTAATAAAACCAGAATGAATCACGATGTAAGAAGCTTGATTTGGACTCATAAATCAGTGTAGAATCATCCCTGAAGTTGAATCAATATCATTGGAGTTATGATGAAGAAGTTATCCCACTTTTAACCGAAGTGATTCCAGTTTGCCCTGTTTGGAGATTTGGGCAATTTCTTCTTGATACTAATAAAACCAGAATGAATCACGATGTAAGAAGCTTGATTTGGACTCATAAATCAGTGTAGAATCACCCTGAAGTTGAATCAATATCATTGGAGTTATGATGAAGAAGTTATCCCACTTTTAACCGAAGTGATTCCAGTTTGCCCTGTTTGGAGATTTGGCAATTTCTTCTTGATACTAATAAAACCAGAATGAATCACGATGTAAGAAGCTTGATTTGGACTCATAAATCAGTGTAGAATCACCCTGAAGTTGAATCAAGATCATAGGAGTTATGATGAAGAAGTTATCCCACTTTTAACCGAAGTGATTCCAGTTTTGCCCTGTTTGGAGATTTGGCAATTTCTTCTTGATACTAATAAAACCAGAATGAATCACGATGTAAGAAGCTTGATTTGGACTCATAAATCAGTGTAGAATCACCCTGAAGTTGAATCAATATCATTGGAGTTATGATGAAGAAGTTATCCCACTTTTAACCGAAGTGATTCCAGTTTGCCCTGTTTGGAGATTTGGCAATTTCTTCTTGATACTAATAAAACCAGAATGAATCACGATGTAAGAAGCTTGATTTGGACTCATTAATCAGTGTAGAATCACCCTGAAGTTGAATCAATATCATTGGAGTTATGATGAAGAAGTTATCCCACTTTTAACCGAAGTGATTCCAGTTTGCCTTGTTTGGAGATTTGGCAATTTCTTCTTGATACAAATAAAACCAGAATGAATCACGATGTAAGAAGCTTGATTTGGACTCATAAATCAGTGTAGAATCATCCTGAAGTTGAATCAATATCATTGGAGTTATGATGAAGAAGTTATCCCACTTTTAACCGAAGTGATTCCAGTTTGCCATGTTTGGAGATTTGGCAATTTCTTCTTGATACTAATAAAACCAGAATGAATCACGATGTAAGAAGCTTGATTTGGACTTATAAATCAGTGGATAATCACCCTGAATTTGAATCAATATCATAGGAGTTATGATGAAGAAGTTATCCCACTTTTAACCGAAGTGATTCCAGTTTACCCTGTTTGGAGATTTGGCTATTTCTTCTTGATACTAATCAAAACCAGAATGAATCAAGATGTAAGAAGCTTGATTTGGACTCATAAATCAGTGTAGAATCATCCTGAAGTTGAATCAATATCATTGGAGTTATGATGAAGAAGTTATCCCACTTTTAACCGAAGTGATTCCAGTTTGCCCTTGTTTGGAGATTTGGCAATTTCTTCTTGATACTAATAAAACCAGAATGAATCACGATGTAAGAAGCTTGATTTGGACTCATAAATCAGTGTAGAATCATCCTGAAGTTGAATCAAATATCATTGGACTTATGATGAAGAAGTTATCCCACTTTTAACCGAAGTGATTCCAGTTTGCCCTGTTTGGAGATTTGGCAATTTTCTTCTTGATACTAATAAAACCAGAATGAATCACGATGTAAGAAGCTTGATTTGGACTCATTAATCAGTGTAGAATCACCCTGAAGTTGAATCAATATCATTGGAGTTATGATGAAGAAGTTATCCCACTTTTAACCGAAGTGATTCCAGTTTGCCCTGTTTGGAGATTTGGCAATTTCTTCTTGATACTAATAAAACCAGAATGAATCACGATGTAAGAAGCTTGATTTGGACTCATAAATCAGTGTAGAATCACCCTGAAGTTGACTCAAGATCATAGGAGTTATGATGAAGAAGTTATCCCACTTTTAACCGAAGTGATTCCAGTTTGCCCTGTTTGGAGATTTGGCAATTTCTTCTTGATACTAATAAAACCAGAATGAATCACGATGTAAGAAGCTTGATTTGGACTCATAAATCAGTGTAGAATCACCCTGAAGTTGACTCAAGATCATAGGAGTTATGATGAAGAAGTTATCCCACTTTTAACCGAAGTGATTCCAGTTTGCCCTGTTTGGAGATTTGGCAATTTCTTCTTGATTCTAATCAAACCAGAATGAATCAAGATGTAAGAATCTATATTTGGACTTATAAATCAGTGGAGAATCACCCTGAATTTGACTCAAGATCATAGGAGTTATGATGAAGAAGTTATCCCACTTTTAACCGAAGTGATTCCAGTTTATCCTGTTTCGAGATTTGGCAATTTCTTCTTGATACTAATAAAACCAGAATGAATGACCATGTAAGAAGCTTGATTTGGACTAATAAATCAGGGTAGAATCATCCTGAATTTGAATCAATATCATTGGAGTTATGATGAAGAAGTTATCCCACTTTTAACCGAAGTGATTCCAGTTTGCCCTGTTTGGAGATTTGGCAATTTCTTCTTGATACTAATA
>CAJHQQ010004023.1:0-34032 GCA_905132885.1 Moricandia moricandioides
AGGCAAGCTTGAACTTTTTGACGAACTCTTCAACTCTTCTGCATTGAGCGAAGAGAAGGAGAAGCTAGAGTCAGAACTCAAGCTTGCAGAAGCGAAGGCGAATGATGTGCGTGTTCCTTACATCGATTGGTTCAAGTTGGATGAGCCACAGATGTATGATTAAAGTCTTGATTATGTATGTACAAACTTATTTACTGGTTTTAAAAACCAGTTTTCTTTGAACAAAACTTATTCGGCTATTAATTATAACAACTTAATGTTTTCTCTTATATTAACTATATTGCTTATCTAGGTGATTTTGGTTGTGGTATTTGTTAGATTCGTTAGATTCGTTAGATTTGGGTAGAGATTCGTTAGATTTAGTTGCTTTTAGTGATCATGAGTAAGATACGTTGGATTCGTAATCATGACTTTTGGCAGAAAAACACAACCTTACGTATAATGTTAGGGATAGTAGTTTGACAGTTTAGTCAAGTTTCACATTATTCTAGGTTATAGAGTCTATTAATAAAAGTTATTTTATAATAATGAAGTTGATACTTGATGTGATCTGGTGATAGACCATATCTTTACAACTCTCGATTAGTCTCTATCATGGCTTTAGAAGTTTTATAGTTTTGTTCATATCACATTCTTCAATGTCATAGAACCTATTAAACCAATTTATTTTATAGTTATCAAGTTTAAAGTTGATGTGATTCTGTGATAGACCTTATTAGTTGAAAGAAATATAATATGAAATAATTTATGGCGCTATATTGTAAGATATTGTTTGAGTATCACTTCTATAGAGGTATGGAAATAATAATCTTAGATGTACCCATGTTTGAGTATCACTTCCATAAAGCTCATCCAATTATTATGCATTGAACTTGAATAATAACTTACTTTCCATTCAAGGTTCTTTAATAATTCGTGTTTGTCAAGGATTCGAAAATATACGTCAGACAAATATTGTGTTCTACTCTTATTAGACGAGTCTTTATGCGGCAATTGAAAAGACATTTTTTAGAACCTTGGAATTGTTATATTCGTATAACACAATAAAAGAAGAGTAGTCATAGACTTATGGATTCGTAATCATGACTTTGCCAAAGACATAATTGGGTATTGACTTAGATAGTTTAATTGTTCACCTCTTAAAAATACAATCACAGCCCATTAAAAATAATAGTCGAATGTTGCCCCTTATTAGGCTTTTATGTCCATTAATACAATCACAGCCATAAAAGAGAATAATCGAACTAAAAACAAACTTATGCCCAAATATAATCAAGACGGCCTTCAAAACTCATAACCCTAATGTATATGACGTGTTGTGTAGTACTATATAAATCAAGAAACCCAAAATATTTAGCGAAACTGTGGATGTTCTAAACTTCATGGCTTAACATGCAGCCGGGCGAATATAGTCTATCAATTCCTAACCAGGTATTATGTACTTCTTTGGCAAATGTACTTCTCTTTTAATTAATTTGTTGGTCAATTCCTAACCAAGTATTGTGTAAATATGTATATGTGACAGGTTTACGAAAAAGTTGAATATCATACAGAGTCTAAAATGAATTGGAGGCATGGATATCACAATATGATGAAATTTACACACATAGACCAACATTCAGTCACTATCCGCGATGATCATCAAGATAAATCCGAGTTTATGGATTGGATGGAGACTAACAAACAAAAACCTCAAGGAGTATATCTTAAGTCTTCATATTGCTGTCCTATAAGTAAGTGGCTTTGGGATCGAAAAGCTAAAACATGGACACAAAAATTAGGGATTTGAAGATTGCTATTACTTTGTCTGTTACTAATTTATCGTATTTAACGAATTATTGATTACATTTATTTATATTTATTATGAACAAGTGAGCTTTATCTAAATTTTATATTATAGATTTTGTTTTGTCTTATATCAGTTTTTCTAATATGCTAAACATTATTGGTACCACGCACGCGGTCCTCTTGATAAAATTGCATTACTTGACCAATACGTAATTCGGTTTAATTTCTTCCGTAAAACTATAGAAAAATACATCAGCACGGAAAATATCTTTTTCCTATAACAATGCGTATAACAATGCGTACATCACTAATGTCAATATGTATTAGCGCAAAAAAACCATAAAAGTATAATATCAAGACGACCAAGATCGGATTTCCATCATCTTAGAATGAACATATTTTGAAAATTAAAACAGCTAGCACAATATTCAAAGGTAACAATGGATCCTATATTTCTTACATTAGGAAATTAATTAAAGCATATGAAGAAGTTTATCAAGACATATTTAGTTACAAATAAATTCTAATAAAAGTTAATGAGCATTTACGTGAACATTACTCAAGTCCTTAGTAATACGGATACGAATATTCATCATTTAATGGTAACAATGGATGTGATATTCTGACCAATCATGCGAAACAATCAACCATAATATTATATGGTAACAATGGATCCGATATTTCTTACATTAGGAAACTTATTAAAGCATTTGAACAAGGTTATCAAGACATATTTATATAGAAATAAATTCTATAGAAAGTTAATAAGCATTTATTAGAATTTATTGCTCATGTCCTTAGTAATACAGATACGAATATCTTTTTGCTCAAACTATATATTTACATAACCTAGATCTCATATGCTTCTATAAATAAATCTATTATATAATCGAAATTTTATAGATCATATATCGAGCAGAAAGAGGTTAAAATTACCACTCTCTATCTTCTCTATCATTATGGATATACAAATTGATTATGAAGGTTGATATAGTTATTTGTCATAACACAGTATTCCTGAAGCAATGGCAAGCATCAAGAAAACAATATCTCAAATTATTGAAGCGAAATCGGTAAATACTATTATAACCTCTTTTGTTTGTACCCATACTTTTCTGCATGTTAAATAATTTTTTTTTAGAAAATAAGGTATTACTAAAAAATATATTGGCATTTAAATGGTTTGAAATAGGCCGGAAAGTGTATGGTTCTTGCTAAAATTGAAGCCATTGATTTGGAAAAACCATGGTTCTACACGGCCTGCATTATTTGCACAAGAAAAATGGTCAGAAAAGGAGATGGTTTTGAGGAAAACGTGCAAAATCTTCAACAAAACCTTCTATACAATTGCAAAACATGTGAAAAGGATTTTCAACATGGTATCCACCGGTATGGCCGTTTATATACATTAATCTTGCTACTTTTCAAATTTCATATTATTATCAGTTAATATACTAATTAAATTATGTGGTTTTTTTAGTTACTACTTGGTTGTACGTGTTAGTGATGCATCAAAAGTTGAAACCAAGTTTTTGCTTTTCAACAATATTGCGGAGAAGCTAATTAGGAGACCTGCGTTTGATTTAGTCCAAGATCCTGCTGAGGTATTTCCTAACTTTTTATTTGAGAGAATTTGAAACAATATTATTTCTATATCGTAGATCGTAAATTTTAAATATTTTTTACAGGAAAATCCACATTTTCTACCTCAATCTCTAACTGATTTACTTGGGAGGGAAGTTCTATTCATGATTACTATCGGATCTTATGGTCAAAACGAACAAAATTCAGCATATGTTGTTGATTATGTTGTTGACGATGCAGACATAATCCAACACTTTTATCCACATGTAATATATTTGTTTTTACATATAACTCAAAACTATTTATGCGCAGTGTATATTCTAACCAAATATTAACTTATTAATGCAGCCACATAATCTGATCTTTCATGATTATGATTCCGAAGAGGACTGAGTATTATAAGTGGCGATGGTAATCAAAACCGCTGGAAGAAAGTTGAAGTCCATTATGCACGTAAAAGTGGAAGCGTTTAAGCAATCATTTGTATTTGTTTTTTTTGGATATTTGATTATGTTTTCCATTGTCTCTCTTTTGGTTTTTATACTTATCAGAATGAATAATAAGATGGTATTTGCTTGGTTATGTATAACAACCAAATAACAGCTTCTTTCGACATCATAGGAAAATGGACTTGATAAAGTAAGGTTGTTCTATATATGTTAAATTTTCAAAAAGAAACACACAAATTTATAACCTAGCACGAATATATAGTATATAATTATATATCTAAGGTGGTAAAATAAGGTATATGTATGATGTTAAACTTACAAACAAAAACATAATAAATAGAGGTGCAATGTAAAAGAAGATAATATAATTATAATATCAATGTCAACTGTTTTCCAATAAATACCATATTCACATGTTGAATGAATAGATATGGTCAGAATTTAATAAGGGAATTTTTTTGGCAACAAATGATTGAACGTATATTTTCTTGATTATATAACCTAATGGTCATGAATCGATCTCTATTGTTTGGCATTGAAGAGGTCGTCTTTTGAACTCTATTCCATCGATTTCATTTCAAAATATATACTTTTATTCAAGCCTTTTTTGTGACTCTATCCGACAAAATCTAGAAAGTAGTGTTTTGTTCTTACTGAAAACAGAAGCAATCGATTTAGAGTTGGACGCATGAAGAGAAGTAATCCAGTGTCTACAGACACTGGGAATAAACAAGAGAAGAAAAAGAAAATGGGTATGTTCTACTGAATACAATGAATGATACCTAATCATTTTGATGAAAACAGAAAAAGTTAATAAATGCTTACAATTGTCTACGAGAATTTTCTTTCAACTCTCTTTCCATATCATTTTGAAGTGATAGTTGGTTAATTTTTTTATTTGTCCGCTCCTTGTGTGAACATAGGTACCAATGACAAAGAGAATACTCCTACCGGGAATATAACACAAAAGTCATCTATCACAAACGTTTCGCCAGCACCAAGTATCAACCCTTTTAGGGCGCCCTTTCAGAATGTTACGAATCAAGAACTTCGACCCGTTATTCCACGACCATCAGAGTTTATACCACATAAAGCGAGATCTGCGAGAAAGGAAATACTGAATAACAAAAGAACAATATGCCTTACTACTTCAAATAGAGGTTAGTCTCCTAACGCTTTGATTTTCTCCACGTTGATTTTTATTAATCTGTTGAGAAAATCACGGATCTGCCAAATTCATTTTCATTACATTTCACAGTTACAAGGATTTTCAAGCCAACAAAGCCATCAGTTGTACCATCTTTGAGTAAACGTTTCTTTTCCATTGATAGTTACAACGCATTTTACAGATGAATTTATAGAACCTTTTCCGAAATTATGTTATTTATTTTTCTTTTCATTCTACTTACGTCTCCAGGTTCTTGTACTTCAACTCAAAGTTCACCTACTCTTGCAAATGGCAGTGGTTCCGTAACCAACATGCACCCATCGAGATTAGCAACAGGTAATTAATAACTGCATATTAAGGACTCTTTAAGCACAAGTATCGTAGAATAATAATCAAATGATTGTGTTTTTTGTTACAATTGGTAATCAAGAATCTAGCATTTCGTCGAGGAAACGTAAGACACTTGGATCACCACCATCGGTGAATTCAAAGCGAAGACAAATAAAAGGTAACAACGAGTTTTAAACAATGAATCGGTATAGATATTCTATGGTATTGTTTCAAAAGTACGAGTAAACTTAAAAAAATCTCAACAAAAACACAAGGTCTCGACATCAGAGGTCAATCAACTTCTGGCCTTCCACCAATGTTTGTAGCAAATGCAACTCCGGAAGGTATTTTATTTCCCTGTTTTATAGTAATTTTATGATGACTATCGAAAGGTAAATACTAATATTATATCTATTTTATGAATTTCTTTGGTACAGCCATTTGTTTATATGTTTAAATTAATCTTTTTCAGCTAATAAGTGTCCATTCCAACAAACTAAAACAAATGAATTCATTCCTCCACCAAGGTTCATCGTCCAGGATCATCCTGAAGGTAAAATGTTGCCTTCCATCTATACATAGACACTAAATTATATGACTGGATGATATGTTTTGACTCTATCATACACGTTTTGATGCAGCTTACAATAATCGATATGCTGTGGAGAGTGAGTCTGAAAATGAAAATTCAGATGACGAGAATCAGACTTACAGTAGATATTCAGCTGGGGAGTCTTTGATAAACCCATTACCACAAAGTATCCCACAAGAGACTAATCATACAGTTATTTCGACTATTATCGTCGGGATACAAAAAAACGGTGATGACTTGAAAAAAATGACATTGTTTAAGTAAAATAAATAACTACAGATTAGTTTGTTTTTTTATTTTGATGAATAAATAAAATTACACAGGTTATTACGACGACGGAGATCCAATTTGGAATTGCAAGTTCTGTCAAGCATATATGTGGTATGGTGAAAGAATTGGAAAACGACGTAATGCAAAGAATCCTGTCTTCACAATGTGTTGTAAACATGGTAAAGTTGTGCTTCCTCGTCTCGCGAATCCTCCAATGGAGTTAATGACTTTGTTATGCAAAGGAGACGAGTTAAGCAAACATTATCGAGAGTTCATACGAGCTTACAATATGATGTTCTCTTTCACATCTCTTGGGGGGAAGATAGATCATTCTATTAACAATGGTCGTGGACCATTTGTCTTTCGAATGTCTGGTGAGAATTATCATCGTATTGGTGATATAGTCCCCGAGCCTGGAGAAGCTCCAAAATTTTCTCAGCTGTATATCATTGATACTTTAAATGAGATCAAAAATAGACTTGATGCTTGTACCGGGTAATTTTCTTCAGTTTTACAACTTACTATGATTATATTTTATGATTTTTGCATTATGGTCGACCATGTAGTTAACTTATATTTTAAAAATAATATACTTTGCAGGTCTGACAGAGTTAGTGCTAAGAAACTAAGAGAACCACTCGTTCTTCTTCTGAAGAATATGTTAGATCAGTGTAATCCTCATGTTAAGGCTTTTAGGTCTGCAAGAGACAGGTTTGACGTGGAAGGATCAACAGGTTATAGGATGAGGTTGATTGAAAGTCGACAATCTGATGGACGGACTCATAATCTGCCGACTGCAAATGAAGTTGCTGCTTTGATACCTGGAGATTTTGTTTTAAATATGGATACGCGAGATATTGTTCTTGAGAGTACAAGTGGAAAGTTGCAAAGGATAAGTGAATTACATCCGGCGTATTTGCCTCTGCAATATCCACTATTGTTTCCATACGGAGAGGATGGCTTTCGATTAAATATTCCTATTGGTTTTGAAGACAGTACTGGGAGAAAACGCAAGAATGTAACTATGCGTGAATACTTTGCATTTCGTATTTTGGAGAGGAAGGGGGAAGCACCTACAATTACGAGATCAGGAAGATTGTTTCATCAGTTCCTTGTGGACGCCTACACTATGATAGAATCCAGTAGATTGCGTTACTTGTGGCTGAATCAAAAAAAGCTCCGGTCAGATAGTTACGATTCAATCCAGAAAGCAGCTGCAAGAGGTGGAGCTAAGATGACTGAGCAAGGAAGACGAATTTTCATTCCAGCAACTTTCACCGGAGGAAAAAGGTATATGAAGCAGCACTACTATGATGCCATGGCTCTGTGCAAGTACCATGGATTTCCAGACATTTTCATCACTTTTACGTGCAATCCAAAATGGCCTGAAGTTACAAGGTATCTCAAAAAATATAACCTGACCACCGAAGACAGACCAGAAATATTGTGTAGAGTTTTCAAAATGAAACTCGATAATCTTATTGGCTGGTTGACAAAAAAGGGCGGCTCCTTGTTTGGCCCTGTTGCTGCAGGTAAGTCTAATTGCACATGTTCTCATTTTTTTTGTTTGTAAGAATTACTTTAGATATTATTTTTGTTAAAATTTATTAATCTGGCTTTTTTAATTTTGTCAGTAATGTACACGATTGAGTTTCAGAAAAGAGGAATGCCACACGCTCATATTCTCGTCTTCATGGAAAAAGGATCTAAGTTTCCAACAGCCGATGATATAGATAAGATTATTTCCGCTGAAATACCAGATAAGACTGTAGATCCGGAGCTGTATGAAATCGTTGGTGATTGTATGATGCATGGTCCTTGCGGTGCAGCAAAGAAGGATAATGTATGTATGGTTAACGGCAAATGTTCGAAGATGTTTCCGAAACCTCTCAACATCAATACATCCATTGACGCAAATGGATTTCCATCGTACATGCGTCGTATTGATGGTAGGTTTGTTGAGAAAAATGGTATCAGATTAGACAATGGATATGTTGTACCATACAATAGAGAGCTTATGCTTCGTTATCGCGCCCATATGAATGTCGAGTGGTGCGTCCAAACACGAGCTGTTAAGTATCTTTTCAAATACATCCATAAGGGACCTGATTATGCTTCAGCAGCAATTGATAAAGAAGATGAAGATGGCGTCATTGATGAAATCAAAACATATTACGACTGCAGGTATTTTTATATTTAAAGATATTCGTTTTAGTATCTACAAATTACTAATATCTAACAAATCTATATCATATTTATTTTTATTTTAATTGTGCGGGCAATAGATATTTTAACAAATCTATATCATATTTATTTTAGTATCTACAAATTACTAATATCTAACAAATTTATATCATATTTATTTTTATTTAAGGTATACGATCATCTTTTCTAATATATGTTTTCGTATTTCTTAATTAGATATATTACTGCATGCGAGTCGTCCTGGCGGATTCTAGCTTTTCTTACACATTTTCGTACTACTTCTGTTGAGAAACTTGGATTTCATCTTCCGGATCAGGAGATGGTGTTTTTTGATCAAGATGAACCTATTGAGAATATTCTCAACAGAAAAACTGTTAATCAATCCATGTTTTTGGCGTGGTTCATAGCAAACAAAAAATACCCAGAGGCAAGAGAGTTGACATATGCCGAATTTCCAACAAAATTTGTTTGGAAATCAGGTACAAGAGAATGGGTACCACGGAAACGAGGCTTTGCGATAGGGAGGATTGCGCATATTCATCCATCACTTGATGAGCTTTATTTCTTAAGAGTATTGCTAAATTATGTAAGAGGGCCGACATCATACGAGGATATAAAAACAGTTGATGGTGTTTTATATGATTCATACGAAGATGCTTGCTATGCGTTGGGATTGATGGACGATGACAAGGAATTTATAGAAGCTATCAAAGATTGCAGTGATAATAGTTCTGCCACATATGCCAGGAAGCTTTTTGCGATAATGTTGGTATCCAAAACTTTAGCTCAGGCTCATGTCGTGTGGGAAGCTACTTGGGAGTATCTTACCGACGATATTCTTTATAAGAAACGGCGAGAAACTGGACGACCTGGTGAGCGTTTTGCCTTATTAAACTGAGTTTATTTTAAAAAGTGGCTCTGTTATTTAACAAATTTATCAAACTTGCAGATATGAACTTGACCATAGAGCAGATCAAAAACATTGCTCTTACTGAGATCGAAAATCATTTGCTCAGCAATGGTTGTAGCCTCAACAAATGGCCCCTCATGCCAAAGCCAGAAGATTTTGGCTCTTACAACGGCAATCGCCTTATAGATGATGAGCTTAAATATGTTGTGGAAGATCAGTTAAAAGAAAATGAAAGACTTATGGCGATGATAACAGATGAGCAAAGAGGGGTATACAACCAGATTCTGGAAGCAGTTTTAAATGATAGCGGTGGAATCTTCTTTCTTTATGGTTATGGAGGCACAGGAAAAACCTTCGTATACAGAGCACTCTCATCGGCTATTCGATCTAGACGTATGATTGTTCTAAATAACGCATCCAGTGGAATTGCTGCATTGTTGTTGGAAGGAGGTAGAACCGCACATTCCAGATTTGGTATTCCGATAGATGCAGACGAGTTCAGTACTTGCAAGAAAATGGAGCCAGGATCGGATCGTGCGGAATTGGTTAAAGCGGCAAAGTTAATTGTATGGGATGAGGCGCCTATGATGAGCAGGCACTGTTTCGAGACGTTGGATCGTTCTATGCGTGATATTATAAGATCTTCTGAAGACAAACCTTTTGGAGGTAAAGTTGTTGTTTTCGGTGGAGACTTCAGACAGATTTTACCGGTTATACCTGGAGGTGGTAGAGCAGAGACTGTTTTGGCGGCTCTCAATTCGTCATATCTTTGGGAGCACTGCAAAGTTTTGAAGCTAACAAAAAACATGAGATTGCTCGCTGGTCTTACTGATGATGCAGCAAAAGAGCTTCAATCTTTCTCACAATGGATTTTGGATGTTGGAGATGGAAAAATAAATTTGCCTAACGACGGGCAAGTTGAGATTGACATCCCTTCTGATTTGCTGATAAAAAACAGTGGAGAAAATGCTATTGAGACTATGGCAAAAGAGGTTTATGGACAAGCATTTCAAACCTCAAGAGATAAGGATTTGTATAGACATCGAGCCATTCTCACTCCCACAAATGATGAAGTGGATAAAATAAATGATTACATGCTTTCGCAGTTGCCAGGTAACATGTTTTTGTGTTTACTCTTATGTTTGACGGTCAGTTTTAACATGTCACTAAAGAAAATGATTTACATATGCTTTCAGGTGAAGAGAAGGTTTACCTTAGCTCTGACAGTATTATCCCATCCGATGTTGACGTAGAAGAAAATGTTGTATATCCTGCAGAGTTTTTGAACAGTGTTAAAGTGGCTGGACTGCCTAGACATAATTTGAAGCTGAAGGTTGGTGCTCCTATTATGTGTCTCCGTAACATTGATGTTGAAGATGGATTATGCAATGGTACTAGGCTAATTGTTACTCAGCTACTTCCCCATGTGATAGAAGCTAGAATTATAACCGGAAACAATATTGCTGGAGACAAGGTTTGGATTCCTAGAATGTTTGTAACACCACCTGACACAAAGTTTCCCTTCAGAATGCGTCGAAGACAGTTTCCGGTTACATTGGCTTTCGCGATGACTATCAACAAAAGTCAAGGTCAAACACTAGAAAGTGTTGGTTTGTTTCTGCCTAGGCCAGTTTTCTCTCATGGTCAGCTATACGTTGCACTTTCAAGAGTTAAGTCGCGATCTGGATTAAAAATTCTAATAACTGGTAAAGAAAGGAAGCCGGAGACAAAAACATTGAATGTTGTCTACAAACAAGTTTTCCAGAATATTTCGTAGACAGGGTACGTAATTGTTATCTACTTTACTTCTAACAATATATTTAAAATATAAAAATTGTTCCAAGTATTTATTTTTTTGAAATTTGGCAGATGGTTAGTGATGAGTATGAAGATCGATACTTTATTTCATTGCCAATCATTTTTCCGACTATTCCGATCATGGTATGTCACTTTAATATTTTTTCGGTTCAATAAAGAATAGAAAAGAATAAATATTTCAAATTATGTAACACGTCCACTTCCTTACAAAATAAAATAGATTTTTTTGCAGGTTTCTAATGGAAGTTGTTCTCATTATCGAGAGAAGTACTTCATACTTGATCAAGTACTTCATACCTGATATAATTTATCACCAATACTTTCAATTTTATTATATTTTCTTTTAATATGTATACATATACTTTTCGACAATATTTAGGGACGTTCATAAACTATCTTCTTAAACACACAAATTATTTTCGGACGTTGCAATTATGCATACCGGAACGACTACCTCTTCATACTAAACATTTCTTTGTTATATCTCATCCGTGTAAAATTCGACTACCAACATTTTCTTGTGCTTGATGCTTTCTCCAAAAGACGGTGGTCTTATGATATAAAATCCGTTACTGCTAAAACTGATCACTACTTAATCCATAATTTGAATCTGTTTATGCCCGCACAGGGTGCGGGCCGGTCACCTAGTTCTAATGAAAAGACACAACCTTGAAATAAATAAAAATATTAGCAATCAGATATAAAAATGTTGAGAACAGAAAATAATAATATATATAAGTTAACCTTTAAAATATTTCTATAATTAATATAGTTAAAATAAAAATATGATATTTTTTTAAAACTAATAAAAAGTAGTTATAAATAAAAATATAACTTTATGATAAAATATGAAATCTCTTAAATCCTTTTTTTGGTTTAATAAAATTATAGAGTATGAAGACACATATAGCAAACAAAAAGTTTTTATCAAGTGATATCACTATTAAAAAAATAGGAAATTGCAATTCTACCACAAGTTTGATACAACTTTGAAAATTTACCTTTCATAAATGAAAATTTTCAAAAATACTTTAATTTTTTGATGAAAATAGACTTAATTAATTTTTCTAAATATTTATAAAAAAAATTAGAAAATCAACCTCACCCATTTAACACTAAACCCTAAACAATAATCACTAAAGTGTAAATTCAAATGTTAATATATTTTTGATAATGTGTATTTTGAAAATTGGTACTTAACTTATGATATTCTTGGCAATTTCTCTAAAAAAAATAAAAATATTTTTTTTAAAAAGCCATATTTTAAACATTATTGAAACAGTTTTCTAATTAAGTCTGTGTTTTTTTCAATTAAGCCTGTAAAATATCTAAACACCAAAAATACATGGTGAAAATATATTTAATAATAGTTGGATGTGTTTTATCCTATTTTATCATTTCAGTTACAAAATTCATATGTAGTTACTAATGTTTGATTTCTGTAATTAATATAATAAATCATGTATCTAATTCTTAAGAATCATTGTTAAATGAAACAATTTTAATTTTTTTTTTGCTAAAATTAAAAATAAAATTAGTAAGTTAGAGAAAATTGTGGAATATCCAATCATTAAGTGAGAAGAAATATGTTACTTTGATGTTTCTTGTTGTTGTTTTTTTCAGTGCTCAAAATTACTAATATATATAGTGCTCAACCATTACACTAAAGATTGAAAATGAACTTTCCTTCTCTGAGGAAGATCTACTTCTAATGATGTAAGCCCGACACTAGTCGGTGGAGAAAGACTCGACATTCAGGTGAGCACCGGGGAAGCTTGTCGCAGAAGGCTGGCAGGTACAACTGAGTGGCTAGCGGATCTGATTATCCCTTCCCGATGGGTCTACATCCATCCCTGAATGTCGTCATGATTAATCGAGTTGTAATGGTTGACCATTGAATGTTGTGATGCTTGAATACCAAAACTTGTAAGGATTGAATACCAAAACTTGTAAGGATTAACCATTAAAGGTTGTAATAGTTTATTTAAGGGGTTGCAAATGTTTATCCAAACAATTGCAATAATTTCTCTACGAAAATATTATACATATGAAAATAAAAAAACAATTTAAAATTAATAAAAGCAGTGATAAACTATAAGATACCACTGCTATGAACAAAAATGTGTAATAAAAAATCATAAAAAAATTATGAGAATTACCAGAAAACATACCTTGACAATTATGAAAATAGAATATAATTACTGATCAGAAGCGAAGAGAGTGAAAAGAAAGAAGAAAATTAGAAAATCAAAAAACTAAAAAGGAAAAATTGTAAATTGTTTATCAAACATATAAATAGAGGAAGAGATGCGGACCAGGAGTCACAACTCTATTAACGGATGCAATGCTTCACTATGGACACAAAGCTTCGCTACCGTCCGTCTCCGTCAAAGCATAAGGTAAGTCTAGTCTCAACCCTTGGATCAAGAGGTGTGCTAATCTCAACCATTCCCTCTTTTACAAAAAAACTTTAAAATTATGAAAAGATACAAGTCATATTAAAAAATTATAAGACATGATTTTGCAGTCTTTTTTTAAAAAAGACATGACTTTTCATTATAATTTGATCATGACTATTTATTATTACTGTTTATTATGATATCTTTTCATTTATAACTGATTTAATTTTTAAAGTTGTATTGAAAAGTTGTGTTTTTTTCATAAAAGAAGATATTTATTTTTGTTTTTAAAACATGTATTAAAACATTTTACAAAGTATTTAAAATATCTCAATAATGCATCTCTATAACTATTGGTTTTAAAATTGTAATTTATTATAAGAGTTGTGTCTATAAAAAAATTAAAAGAAGTTTTGTTTTCCCAACATGTAACTATTGTTTTTTTAAGTAGTTACAAATATTATAATAAGTGTCTTTCCACATTTTTCAACATGCAACTATTAGCAATATTGACCGGGTGATTGTGGTCGAGTGGTAAGGAGACGGGACTGGGACGCCAACACGTTTCAGGTTCGATCCACCTGCTGCGCGAAACTAAGTCACAATTATCCTGGTCACCTTACACGGATATGGGCCCATGCTTTAGGGCCCATTTGAATACCCGGAGAGAGGGTCTATCCGTGGGCTGCACCTCCCCTTGGGGATTAGTCTGGGTCTCTCCATGGGCCTGGGATACCCCCAGGTTAATCAAAAAAAAAAAAAAAACTATTAGCAATATTTTAAGAAGTAGTTTTTAGATTTTAACTATTAGATCAGAAAAAAAAATCTGACAGCCGAATTTTAGTATTTTTTCCCAATCAATTGCATGTTGAAAAATGTAGAAAGATGCTTATTGGGATATTTATAGCTACTTTTAAAACTTTTCCAGTAGTTGTATGTTGAGAAAACAAAACCAATTTCAGTTTACTTATCAAAGACACAGTTCTTATGATGAGAAGATATAATTTAAAAATTAATAGTTATAGAAAGAATATATTGAAATATTTTAACTACTTTTTAAAAATTTCTAATAGTTACATGCTGAAAAAAAACAAAATTAATCTCTATCTTTTATGAAGAGACACAGCCTTTCAATAGAATTTAAATAAATTAAATAAGTTACAAATCAAAAGATATCATGAAAAATAATGAATAAAAATATGGGGAAATTAAAATTCTACCACAATTTTGATACCACTTTGCAAATTTACCTTTAATAATCGATAATTTTCAAAACTAATTTTAAATTATGATGAAAATAGACTAAATTATTTTTTCTAAATACTTATAAAACATTTAGAAACTCAACCCCATCCCTTCAACACTAAACCCAAAACAATAATCACTAAAGTGTAAATCTAAATGTTAATATATTTTTGATTGAAGGTATTTTTGTAAAGTGGTATTTAACTTGTTCTATTTTTAGTAATTTCTCTAAATATATATATAATAGACAGTTTTGAATAAAATTATAATGAAAAGTCATGTCTCTTGGAATTAATTGGGTTTGCCATTATTATTATTATTATTATTATTATTATTATTATTATTATTATTATTATTATTATTATTATTATTATTATTATTATTATTATTATTATTATTATTATTATTATTATTATTATTATTATTATTATTATTATTATTATTATTATTATTATTATTTTAAGAAGAATGATGTGATGAAGAAGAAGGTGATACTTATCGTTTTTGTGCCTCAGGTGGTTCTTGTTTCATCATTTTCTGATTCTCGAGTTTTCTTTTTGTTGACTGGTTTTGGAGCAGTCACTCTGTCTTGGACAACTACTGATCGATTGTACTGTACTGCAACATGAACGAGTGAAAGGTTGCGTCGATCCTTTCCTCTCCTACTTTTTTGCACATATTTGCATATATGGCACTAAAAACATAATGCATGAAGATGAAATAAAGTCTTAGGGTTCAAGGTGGGAACTAGCTAAAGATGAGTTAGCCACTCAGGATCAGCAAGATGGGTAGAAAGAATAAGAAGTCTTGAGTGTAATCTCGTTTTCTTGATTTATTGCTCATAACAAGAAAAATTGCAGTCAAGATTAAGTTCAAGTTAAGTGGAGTTAAGTTTTTCTATTGTAACCTCGACTAAGCCAAAATTTTCTGGAGAACAATGAGATCCAAAGTTAAGGGTTTCCGGATCGTGTGTGCGCTCCTCGTCCATTGATGATGGTCCCTGAATAAGACATCTAAAAGCCCAAGGCTGGTTAAGATAATCAAATATAAGGTCCTCATTCCCAACAAGTTTTGACTTAATAAAAATTTCAAGCTGACTCAAAAGAAAAACAAAAGAAATAAACAAGCTAATAAATGCCAAAGACCCCCTCACAGATTTACTTCACAGCGTCTCGGTATGAAAATAAACTAGAGGCAAGGTGTAAACAAGAACATAAAAGTTTCTTTTTAAACTCTCGAGATACTTAACTGAGTGGAGAAGGGGCTCCGAATAAATTTGGGTGCTCCATGGTAAGATCTCCACCTGGAGCAGCCTCTCCTTTCGTAGGGATGTGTCATCTGTTTCTGAAACTCAAATTTTTGAAGTATCTCAGTTTTTTTTTTCTGATTTTTTATCTGATACTCAATAACTAAAACAAAAAATAAGTAAAAAGAAAATCCTAATAATATTTATGCTCACCAGTGGGTTGCCTCCCACCAATCGCTTAGTTTAAGTCATTAGATTGACTTTGTGATAAGGCTCAGTCGGGTTAAACATGAAGACCTGTTCCAAAACAAGCTCCATAATCAGACATGTTTAGGTTCAAAACTCTACTCAACAACCCTTTTAAAGTAGTTTTCCCCTTCTCCTTTAGCTCATGCGTGAGAATTTCTCTAACTCTAGAGGAAGGTTTAGAGTTATCTTTGCATTTTACCTCATACTCAATAATCATCACACATTCGTGTCAAAAGCATTGTAGGATTACTCTTGACCCTTTTTTTCTGGACCTTTTATATCACATTTGCATTCCCACTGAGTTTTTTTGGTGACAACACGAGGATCTCCATCTATGATTATCTTAATCTCAATTTTATCACCAAATTCCTTATTAGCAACAACTTTCAGCTTGTCTTCACCAACCACTGAGATGCAAGAAGCGTGTAATGTTAGAAATCTGGTGAGGACAGCCTTATAGAAAACTTTCTTGTTGATTTGGAGAAGGAGATTCTCTTATTAGGCATACAGATGATGGTCCCCAATATCGTAGCCATGAATGGTCTTCCAAGGATCAAAGGCATTTCATAATCCTTGCTCATCTCAACAATCTGAAATTCGGTATGAAGAATACAGTCCCTACTTTTACATGAAGGTTGTGAATGGTACCATAAGGGACTGTTGTGTAATAGTTTGCAAAAAAAAAAAAGAGTCATCTGAGAAGGCTCAACATCAACAATACCCAACTCATCTACAATCACATTCGAAAAAAGATTCACATTAGACACAAATTCACAAAGAGCTTTCTTAAATTCAACTTCTGCGATGGAACATGGAATAACAAACTTTCTCGGGTCATCAACCTTAGTCAATATTTTCAGTGATGGTGTCAACGCTTCGGTAAAGAGTGATTTAATTTTCTCTTGAGTCTCTATACAATTTTTGAAAAACATGTGCAATGGACGAATCTCCCAAGCATGTTCAAATGAGATCATTTTAGGAAGCCTTCTCACCATCCTTTTAAATCCAGCGTCAGCTGCTTTGTGCTAATGGGATTCATAAAATGTCTAAGTGGAACTGGGTAAGGGACCTTCAGAACATAGACTCGAACTGGTGGAGTCTTAGCAGATTCGCTTGGAGCAGCCGCTTCAGAGCTGGCAGGATGCTTAGTTCTTTTTTCTGCGCCTAAAGCAGTCTTAGCAAACAACTGCTCCATTTCTTTTCCATTAGATTCCTCAGCTAAACTGAATCCTTGGGGTCATTCTACATATATTTATTTCTCATATCGCAGCTCTATTGCATTGTTCAACTCTAGGATTCGTTACAGTTTTTTCAGTATTGATTCCTTGCTGCCTCTTAACAATTTTAGCAGTTTTGGCAAGCTGAATATCTAACCTCTTCATATAGCTACTGACAGCATCGTACTTAGTCTTCAGCTCAGTGAACATGTTATCCTTCCTAGTATTGATCTCAGCAGTTTCTTGATTCATTGCTGATCTTGGAGTAGGTTCTACATAAGAGTATCAAGATTTTTCATCTCATCCTAAGGGTTATTCGTAGTAGCTAGAGAATCTTGGAAGTTGATGCTCTGAGACTTCTGCTGGTTTGCAGGCTGGAAATTATTCTGCTCCTGGTTAAGCACAAATTTCTTACCCTCAAAACTCATGTGGGAAACTCTTCTGAGAAAGCTGTTCATTTCTGCTTTCGTCTACAAAATAGACATCTCCTTGGTTACACTTCAGTAGTAAATTACCTTTTGTAGTCAAATCATATCGCCACTTAGCGTTAACACTGTTGACCTCCCTAGTTTTATTATGCTCATGACATTTTTTTCTGAGCTCGCAGCCATTTTTTCAATCAGCTCGAATGCACCCTCCATGGTTTAAGTCACGAAGTCTACTCTACTAGCTGAGTTCAATGCACTCCTATGATCTCAATCAATTCCATCATAAAAAAAATACCTAGAATATGATCATCACCAAATCCATGGTGAGGGAACTCTCTGCGATACTCCTTGAACCTCTCCCAAGTATCACAAAATGGTTCATCAACATGCTTCTGAAACAATGAAATCTTGTTTCACAATGCAGCCGTTTTTTCCTTGGTCTAGAAGTGTCCCAAAAATACTATTCGAACCTTCTCTCATGATGTTAGAGAAACGATTGGAAGTGACTTCAAGCATCTTGAAGCCTTTTCAGCGAGAGAGAATGAAAATATCATACACTTGATAAAATCAGGTGTTACTCCATTCGAGCCAGTCATGCTACTGATTTCTTCAAAACTCTCAATGTGATCCATTGGAATTTCTGCAGGCAGTCCATGAAACATTTTCGTCTTTACCAATGCGATCATAGAAGGCTTGATATCAAAGTCTTGCCTTGCACAGGCTGGTCGAGCAATGAAGAGCGCGCATTTTGGGAATTACGCACAAGGTTTCTCTACCAAATAGAGGCAGCCTGATGTTGCACAACTTGCTGCTTCTGGATGGTCTGCTGCATCTTAAACATTTGTTGTTGCATCTTTTGCATCTCAGCAGCGAGTTTATTATGATGGCCGGCGTCACCCATGGTGGTGTTGTTTAGCCTTTGTGTATCTTGGTTTTTTCTTTTCAACCTTGTTAGTTCCTGATTGCTAGTGTTACCAAGGTTTTTGAGGTGTTGCTTCAAGTGTTTCTACTGCTCATCCACATGGGTAACAAAAACGTAAAACAAGTCATAAATCTTACACTAAATATCTTGCAAAAAAACAGAGGTAAAAATCTAGTCTCCGTCGCAACGGCGCCAAAATTTGATACACTAAAATTGAGCCTTGTTGTAATATTTCTGATACAATTCCCGATGACCAGTTTCCACTTTGTCTTTAGAGGTTCATTATCAAGGTAAAACAATTTATAAGTTTAAAGCAAAAGAAATCGTAACAAGCAAGTAATAGAGATGAATTGGGTTTTTAGACAATAAAAGATGTTAAGCCTAGGGTGAAGGATCGGGTGTCAAATAATCATGAGACAAACATCTATTCATGGTTTTATTAAGCGCGAGTGTAAAACTTGAATTACATAAATAGATCGTGGAATTGCACCTTTTATCAAGCAATTCTTAACACCTAAATTTTTCGTTTGGATTAGAGAAGGATGACAAACATTAATGCTCAAATACAATTTGTTCACAAGTCTCCCTAACGTCTACTTTCCCAGGTTAGGTACAAGTTGCCAATTCATGTTGTTTTTAGCAACTTAAGCACTTTTAATGATTATATTAAACCTAGTGTCAAACACTAAATGGTTAGTTTAATGCAAGCAGTAAGCGTAACCATGAATGGCGACAATCAAACAATGAACCTTATTTTTATTTAACTCGTTGATCTAAACATCCTAACACCTTAAACTAAGCAATAAACTAACCAACCATGAACATAGAAAACAAAGAGATAACAGATGAAGAAAGCATGATGATAAATTACATAAAGAATAGAATAGGGTTCATAATTCTTCTCAAGAGTGTAGAGATCCTTCTACTTTCAATATTACAAATTGCTAGCCTCTCTCTAAGAATCTCTCTTTAAAAGTAGCTTAGTCTGATAAGAATGATAGAAAACGATATATTACAGGTCTGTGGCAGTCCCAAGAGGAGAAAGAAGAATCCTTAGGTCAAATCCCAAAATATTGAAAACTTCCTTAAAACTCTCAGTCTCCAGACTGGCTGCTCCATTTGAGAGCGGCTGCTCTATAAAAAAAATCTTCAATTTGTGCTCTTTTCCGCCTCTTTTAGTCTAAGCGATCCACATTCATCTACAACCTACTCCAAATCTACAATGACTCGAAAAGGACTAAAACGAGTCGATAAAGACTCAATACACTTTAGAAAACAGTGGAAGAATGTGTCAGTATACCATCATTTTTATCTTCGAAACTTCTACTATCAACCACTCAGATGGTATCTTGACGTGCAACATTAATCTAATTATATGCTTGCAACAATAACAAAAAATAATGTTTATAGATTTTGAATTATATGTTTGCAAATTTGAACTTTTCATATAAAAAAGATTTGGAACTTTTTTTTTGCAAATTTTTGTTTTGAATTTTGAAAATTTTAATATTTATCTACTTATTTTTAAAAATTATAAACCCTAAGTATAGATTAATTAACTTTACAAGTACAAGTATCTATTTACCAAAACCTCTTTTGATCATTTTTTTTGGAGGCTTTTTTAGTGAAATATCTAAAAAGGATTATCCTAAGAAATTTCTTTAAAAAGAATGAGAAACTAATTGTTTTAATTGTTATTTATCTACACCTTCTTCTTGCTTCTCTTGTTGTTGTTATCTCTTCTCAACTTTCAACATTATTTCTTCATGTGCATTTTCTTATGAAAATAATGATACTCCACATATTTAAATCTGTTAGAATTGCTCATGGTCTTGTTATTTTCTCTTTGGCTCTCTATATGTACTCTTCTTCCTTGACTCAGTAACTAATCGATCTTAATATGTGGAACTAACATTTGAGTACCTTCTTTTCTCCTCATTCAAGATGATGTTCATCATTAAATCCATCGAAATGATACTTTTCGACGTAGAGTTAATAAAAGACATCCTCTATACATTCCAAGAATATGGTAATGTATCACCAAGCGACAAAGTGTGAATATCATTATCAAAATTGATGTCCATATCAGAAGACTTATTAAGAAATCTCTTAAACACAAATTCACTCATGATACTTCATCTCAATCAATTTTTTGAGCATGTGCATCTTGTTTTTTTTTTTCTTTTGAGCATACAATTTTTCCAAAATTAATCAAAATTAACGAGTTCAGTCTCATTTCAATATGACACAACACATTATCACTTATACAATGCTCTATCGGACCACACACTTGGAGATGCAACAATTTTCATTCATCATCATATTAATATCATATTTCTTCTTTAAAACTGGAATATGTAATTTATTCACGAAAAGCAGATCATCCATATTCACATTTAGCACTATTCTAACTTATCATTCTACATTTTCATCGCTCACACAAGTAAATTGTAAGAGGTGGAATACATCCCCTACTAAGCCCGCGAAATAGCCAGCCTGGCCCATCAGATTTGAGTCTCTAGGCTTGGCTCGCGGATAAACGCATTCGGCTTGGCTATAGACTACTTTTAGCCGAAGAAGATCCCCTAGTCGACTTACCGGACGACTAAGGACACTCGGCTTGGAGACGTATTTCATTGGTCTGATTCGTTCGGCCCGACGAGAAAAGGTCCATTAAGACAAACCGTCCTTGGGCATTAAACCGACTTTATAAAGAGGAGAAAGAGCTATGAAAGGGGAGACAGATACATACACCCACACATAGCGGCTAGAATTAGGGTTTTTATTTCTCTTTTATATTCTACCGACTTGTACTTTCCCGGCTATCTCTCCGATCACCGGATACTTTCCTCACCGTGTATTTCCTCTTTTGATATCGACAAATGCATTCACAATCTAATAACGCCTTTTTGATAGAACCATCGACGAGTTTTTTCTTTCTTATACGAGCCCGACCAAACTCGGTTCAAACAGTTGGTGCCCACCGTGAGGCTAACCACAAAGCATAAAATATCCCGATGACTCACACCAGCTCCACTACCAGGAGGACCCGAAGCCTACTCTGGAAGCCGCGCCGCAAGCCACAACAGAGTTCATGGACACTGTTATGGCGCGTCTTGCACAACATTAAGAAATCCAAAAATCGACCAACGCGCAACTGGCTGCCCTAGTAGCCGCTCTCACCCTCCCCGCCGGCGCGACCAGTCATCCTCCGACGATACGACGCCAACTATTTCAAACAAACCTGGCGACAGAAATGGAGGGACACACTATCGACGCCTCGGACCCGTTACTCACTAGCGAAGCTCAAAACCAAGGAGGGTCAGATCCGGCGACTGGCTGAGAAATCACGGCACTTAAAATCTCTCTCTCGGAGATCAATTCGAAGATTCATCACATTACCAGTTCCGCTCCACAGATCGCCAGGTCCTTGCCACGACTTCCAGAACACCATTTTCCTGCCGCATAAGTGATGTACGACTCCGGTCCACGAAAAAGTTTCATCTGCCTTCTTACTCCATTGGGTCATATCCTACAAAACATATGAGGGCTTTTAACATAGAGATGGGAAGGGCCAACTTTTCCGACAATGAAAAAGAGGCCAGGTTTTGCCAGCTATTCGTCGAAAGTCTTACCGGTCGGCATTAACCTGGTTTTCAAGCCTCCCAGAGATCTCCATCAACAGCTTTCGTGACCTGTCAACGGCTTTCTTAAAACATTACATAATGTTCACACGGAAAGGAGAAACCGCCTCCGACTTGTGGCAAATGTCCTAATCTTCCAATCAAAGTCCCTGTGATTTTATGGAAAATTTCAAAGTTGTCGTCTCAACCGTTAACATCTCTGATAATGTCGAAGTTAATGCCTTGATGAACACACTATGAATTCATTCTAAGTTTCGTGACGATCTATATCGGCATCTGACATATTCTCTTCAAGAAGTTATTGCCCGGTCCAATAACTTCATCCGTATGGAGGAGGACACCCGAGCGATGCTCAACCAGCAGAATGCGTCGAGGCAGGCGCCGACAAAAACAACCGACATGCGACAGGAACCACACCAGCATGGTCCCGCAGAGAGAGAGGAGACCGCAAAAAGGGTTGCGTCTATGTCGTCGATTAACGTAATCTACCCGCTTCTACGGTCATCGTCCAGGAGAAAGGATGTAACCATTGGGAGAGAGACCCCGAGCACAAATCCCAGACCTCCCCCCATTTCTTCAAGATCAGTCGACCTGACCAAGTACTGCAAATATCAAAGATCAAAGGCCACAACAAAAAGGAGTGCAAGCAACTTCACGAGGCATTTCTCGTGTCCTTTAACAGCGGTAATGAAAAGAGCGAATCTCCAAAACAAAGACGAAAGAACAGCAAAAGCTTGAGTAAAAAAAAGGAGCAAAAGACCCAAAGGCCTCGCAGAAGAGCCTCACAAGGTGAACCTCGCGATAAGGGAGAAGCAATTGCACCATCATAACGAGAAAAAGGCGATACCTCAGCCGATGAAGAGCAACCGAGAAACCATAGGTGCGTCGAAGTAATCTTGGCTCAACCCGAAGATTCATCAGACGATGACACATCATCTCAACCCATCGACCTGCAAAAACGGCTAACACGACAATCCGAGACCCCCTATCAAGGCGACGATCTGCGGCTCCGACTGAAGCGCAAGTCCACAACTTCCGAAAGCTGCTACAATGACGAGACCGACCTTTAGGCAACTCTTAACGCGTCTAAGACCAAGCAGCTTGCGATCGCATCTCCCCATCCTTATAAACAACGAGTTAATCCTCACATCGTCGATCTACGTGACAAGCTTAACGCTAGCACAAACGATTTGCAAATCCTCCTTAACCGATGTAAAAACTCCGACTTACTGAGAAAACTCGAGGAATCAAAGCCCCCCAAAACTCCGCTAGCATATCCAGAAATTTGGGGACTCAGATACAAGCTAAACAAGATCAGCGTCGATTACAACTCAACGTAATCATGGGCGGTTCCCCCCCTCCCCTTGTGGGGACTCAGTACGATCGATTAAAGATTATCGTCGGCGGGCAGAAACTTTGCAGAAATGGCCAATCACGTTCCACCGATCACGTTCTCGGCCGAAGACGCAATCGGCGTTCACATGCCGCATAATGACCCTCTCCTCGTGGAACTCAGGATCAGCAGATGCGACGTTACTAGGGTGCTGATTGGCACCGACAGCTCAGTCGATCTCATCTTCCGCGACACCCTTGACAAAATGGGGATCGACCTGCCCGACATGATGCCTTCTTCTCGATCTATGAATAGCTTCAATGGGTCTTCCGAGTTAATGCTAGAAACGATCCGTCTTCCTGCGTACGCATGCAGAGTCATTCGAACAGTCAAGTTCTTCGTAATAAGCACAAAGGCTCAGTACAATGTTATCCTCGAAACCTCGTGGATACACTCGATGAAGGCGGTCTCATCAACCTATCATCAGTGTGTTAAGTTCCTGGCCCAAACGGAAAAATACAAACGCAGCAAGGAGATCAGCAAGCCGCACAAGATCTCTTGATCGCTACAGTTAGGTTACAACAATTGACGTCTCACGTCAACTCAATCTAAAAAACCAACCAACAAATGGGACCAGGTCAACAAGTTCTGGAGGTGTCCACCGATGACGCCGATTCGGGTAAAGTAATCAGGGTCGGCGCATATCTGCCCGACGAATTACAAGGAAAGATCGTTGCCTTCCTCAAACAAAACGCATAAACGTGCGCCTGGACGAAATCAGATATGTGCGGTACCGATCCAGCTATCATCACGCACGAACTAAACGTGGAACCCACCTTCAAGCCAATCAGGCAAAAACGACGGAAGCTCGGTCCAGAAAGGTCAAAAGCAGTGAACGAGGAAGGCGAGTGACTACTCAAAGCCGGCTCGATCACCAAGGTTCGCTACTCATAATGGTTGGCAAACCCGGTGGTGGTCAAGAAAAAGAACTGGAAGTGGCGCGTCTGCGTTTACTTCACCGACCTAAATAAAGCATGTCCGAAGGATAGCTATCCGCTCCTCCATATCGACAGGCTAGTCGAATTGAAAGCCGGAAACGAGCTCCTTAGTTTCATGGATGTTTTCTCGGGGTACAACCATGTCATGATGCACCCCAACGATCAGGAGAAGACAGCTTTTATCACTGATCGGGGTACATACTGTTACAAGGTTATGCCCTTCGGCCTGAAAAACGCAAGTGCAACCTACCAACGACTCGTAAACCGAAGGTTTGCCGATAAGCTGGTAACCTCGATGGAAGTCTACATCGATGATATTCTGGTGAAATCACTTCACGCGGCAGACCACCTCGAACACCTGCAGGGCTGTTTCAAAACGCTCAACTACTAAATGCACCTTCGGCGTTATCTCGGGTGAATTCCTTGGCTATATCATCACGCAGAGCGGGATTGAGGCCAACCCCAAACAGATCTCCACGATACTCGATCTTCCCATGCCGAAGAATAGCAAGGAATTTCAACGATTAACCGGTAGGATCACGGCGCTTAATCTACTTATGTCTTGATTGACGAACAAATGCCTTCCCTTCTACGATCTGCAACGTGCGAACAATGGCCGATCTTTTATACAAGTAAGCGTATGCCGATCCTGAGACGCGGTATCCCACCCTTGAAAAGATAGCCCTACCTGTCGTCACTTCCGCAAGGAAACTCAGGCCGTACTTCCAGTCCCATTCATTTGATATACTCACCAACCAGCCGCTGCGCACAGTGGTGCAGAACACTAATCGGTCTGGCCGTCTATCTAAGTGGGCAATCAAGCTCAGTCAGCATGACATCTTCTATAGGAACCAAACCGCAGTGAAATCACAAGTGTTAGCCGACTTCATAATCGAGCTACCACCAAAGCTCAAACAAGACCTCATCCTCCCAAGTACTAACTGGATCTTGCATGTGGATGGCTCCTCTACGACCAAAGGCTCGAGAGCATGAGTTCAACTTCAGTCACCCACTGGAGAACTGATCATGCAGTCATTTGACTTTGGCTTCACCACTTCCAATAACGAGGCGGAATACGAATCCCTCATTGTCGGACTCAGACTGGCCAAAGCTGTGAACGCCAAACGACTAAGCGCTTATTGCGACTCACAACTCGTCACGAGTCAGTTCAATGGAGATTACGACGTGCGTAACCAGCAAATAGATGCCTATCTCAAATTTTTCCAAGCCCTCGCAAACGACATCGAGTTCTTTGAGCTCACGAAAGACCCCCGCGGGGAGAACGTATGTGCTGATGCTTTCGCCTAGGAATCAAGCTTCCTGACCAGGATAAATGAACCATCTCGATCCACCGAACCGAAGCGTCAAACGCCGAACAAATCCCAGACACCAACCAAAACAAAGAGCAACAAAACCTCGACTGGAAGACCGAGTTTATCGATTATCTCATGCACAACATGCTTCCTACAAAAAATGGGCAGCCAGACGACTAAAAGTACGTAGTGTTCACTACGTCGTCATCGATGTCGAACTGCACCAATGAACCGCGAAAAAAGTATTACTCAAGTGTATCACCGACGACGAGACAAGGCTTGGCATGGCAGAAACGCACGATGGTGCCGCTGGCCATCACTCCAGAGGAAGAACACTAGCCTTCAAAGTCAAAAGCCTTGGTTTCTATTGGCCGGCGATGAATACTGACTGCGAAAGAGTACACAAGGCGCTGTGACATGTGCCAACGACACGCTTCAAATATTCATTGTCCGACTGAGCTTTTGCAGACCAAAACCGCCCCTTACCCATTCATGCGATGGGGAATGGACATCATCGCCCCCCTGCCCAACTCCCGCCAAAGACGATTCGTCTTAGTGTTTACCGATTATTTCACAAAGTGGGTAGAGGCGGAGTCCTTCATTCGAGTTACTGACAAGGAAGTTCAAGGGTTTGTTTGGAACAATATCATATGCTGATATGGCTTACCCTACGAAATTGTCACCGACAATGAAACTCAGTTCATCTCGGGTAATTTCAAGAAATTCTGCGAAAGATGGAGGATCCACCTCGGTGCCTCAAAACCCGATACCCGCAAGGAAACGGCCAGGCCGAGTCCTCGAACAAGCTGATAACCAACAACATCAAGAAACGCCTCAACTTCAAGAAAGGTTTATGGGCCGATGAACTCGATGAGGTCTTGTGGTCATATCGCCTAAATCCACTCCCTTCTCTTTGTCATACGGAGTCGAGGGGATGGCTCCAACAGAAGTGAACATCACTAGCCTAAGGCACGGAAAGATTCCCCATCTTGATCAATCACGACATGCTGCTCGATGCCTTGGACCAGATCGAGGAAAGGCTCGATCAAGCCCTACTCCAGATCCAAAACTACCAACACCAAATAGAGAGATACTACAACAAAAGTGTCAAGTCGCGCCATCTCAGTCCCGGTAATTTAGTCTTGCGCAAGGTGTTTGAAAACACCAAGGCGTGGAAAGAAGGGAAGCTCGTCACAAAATGGGAGGGCCCTTACAAAATCACTCATGTTATCCAACCTGGTGTTTACCGGCTAGAAACGTTGCAAGGGGACGCCGTACCAAGAGCGTGGAACTCAAAGAACCTTAAGAAGTACTATCTCTAGAAAACACCCCCGGATCCCCCCCCCCCCGGCCTTCTTTCGCCAAAAATAAAAACAAGTAAATGACCCCAAAAGGCCACTTTCACTCGATCAAAAAACGAAACAACGAGTAAATGCGCCCAAAATGTCACTTTTATTCAATAAAAACAAGTAAATGCACACAAAAAGGCCACTTTTACTCGGCCAAAACGACCTACGAATGGCTTGATCCCCTCCCTAGGGTACGTAGGCAGACCATTAAGGTCCAGCTATAACCAAAATCAACTGTTTCTCTTCCCTTTCTAGGGAAAAACTCCAACTAGGAGGCAGACCGGCAAGGACGAGTAAATGCATTTTACAGCCACTTTTACTCGCCACAACGAACTGCCTCTCAAAGAAAACGATGCTAACGAGTCTTCGTTGGATCACGTACCAGCACTCGCACCCAACGATCGGATACATCCTGATCAGACATGTATCCGAGGGTCCTAACTATGTCGACTCACGATTGATTGAGCCAATAATTTTTTTCGGTTTGATAAGTTTTCAGGCAAGGTCTGGCCAACCGAAGATTGTAAAGTTACTTTAACGCAGAATGGGAACCATTATTGTCTATAAGCCGCATCAGAGGCATTTCAATAATTCTTGTCGACAAACTACTAAAAGAATTACTTCGAATAAAAGGTTTCAAATTCTAAGCCCTAACTACGGCTTACCAGAATGACAACCCAACAAGCCATAGATATTTCGATAATTCTTGTCGATGAATGAATCAACGAATTACTTCGAATAAAAGGTTGCGAATTCTAAGCCCTAACTACGGCTTAATAGAATGAAGACCCAATAAGAAAAAGATATTGCGATAATTGTTTTCAATAAACGACTAACGAATTACTTCGAACAATGACAAATATCGATAAATCCTAATTCCTAATAAATGATCTGCTGAAATATCGACAGTGGGTCCCGTAGGACCGATATAACAACAAGAAAAAAGAAAAGTGAAACAACAACAACATCATATAATAGTACTGGGCTCCACCAGAACCATCCTTGATTGCTAGCTCGTATCGCTTTAAAGCGTACTCAGGAGCATCCGTTGCTGGTTCTTGCAGATTCGCTCTCTGATGCTCTTCGGATCCCTTCTCTTCCAAAGA
This sequence comes from Moricandia moricandioides, assembly GCA_905132885.1. NCBI lineage: Eukaryota > Viridiplantae > Streptophyta > Magnoliopsida > Brassicales > Brassicaceae > Moricandia > Moricandia moricandioides. The sequence continues at coordinate 28,564 of CAJHQQ010004023.1, forward strand.
CCCTGGCCTGGCCTTGTCTCTCTCCAGCGGTCGGTACGACTTCTCACCTGAGCCTCCTTCTTCGGTAGGATCCAACCCTCCATCATCTCCCGAGGTATCTGAAACTTCAACTATGACTTCCTCCTCACCCTTCGAAGCTGAAGTCGGGCCCCCCTTTTTACTACCGGGGTTCAACTCGTCGCCAACCTATGGATCCTTGGGTTGATCACCCATAGGATCCCCAAGAGGCTGGGTCGGGGTCTGGAGATTGGCGGTTGTTCCAGGAACGATTAAACCAACATTCGATCCAAACGGTTCCAACCCAGCAAGAATATCCTTATTAAGTAAAGGCAACTCTAGGATTAGCGAAGACAGTGAAAGATCGGACTCTGAGAGCGCTTCGATATCCAGACAGGTTGCCTCCAGCTCGTATTTCTTCTGGCGTTGGCTTTGTTGTATATCACCGGAGTATCTGCCTCGTAGTAGAAGTGGACGCGATCAGGAAACGACACCCTGGGCCTCCAAACAAGCGTGCCCTCCGGGCTTGTTGCGCTCTTCCCAACCGAATCTTCACCATCTGCGTTCGTGTCTCGGCCTCCCGGCTGATCCACACGCGGAATCTACGAGCTCGACTCCGGAGCTTTCTTCTTTTTCGTCCTCAGCATTAGCTGAGCCTCAGGGGAAGCGGTCTCTCGCTCAAGATCTTGAGCCAAAGACTTGTGACTGGTGTCCGGTCACCCGCCTTTCCTTCCATCGCTAAGGCCGTAGCTTCCTCAATAACACGTTCAGGCGTTTTCTCTCGGCTGACCTCTTCTTCTTCTTCTTCTTCTTCTTCTTCTTCTTCTTCTTCTTCTTCTTCTTCTTCTTCTTCTTCTTCTTCTTCTTCTTCTTCTTCTTCTTCTTCTTCTTCTTCTTCTTCTTCTTCTTCTTCTTCTTCTTCTTCTTCTTCTTCTTCTTCTTCTTCTTCTTCTTCTTCTTCTTCTTCTCTTCTTCTTCTTCTTCTTCTTCTTCTTCTTCTTCTTCTTCTTCTTCTTCTTCTTCTTCTTCTTCTTCTTCTTCTTCTTCTTCTTCTTCTTCTTCTTCTTCTTCTTCTTCTTCTTCTTCTTCTTCTTCTTCTTCTTCTTCTTCTTCTTCTTCTTCTTCTTCTTCTATCGTCCGGCGTGACCCGCCCAAGCCCATTCCGTCATGAAGCGACATTAGGCCAGCAGAAGATGACCCTAACTGGTCCTTGACCAAAGCTCTGAGACCTAGAAACTTCTTCATTTCCTTGCATCTCTTCACTTTTCTCTGCTCCTCTTTTGAAAATAATGATATACTCTTTTTGCCGGGGGCGATTATAGCAGGAAGGTTGGAAACTTAAAGAAACCAGACCAAGATCGATTGGGCGACTTAAAGAGGACCGAGAAGTCAAAATTTGAGAAACATTTACCTTTGAAAATAAGGTAAAGGGGTACGACGAATCCTATCTTCGCTTATATCCGACCAACGTTGGTGGCTCAGTGCGGCTAAAGCTCGAGCAGTATCGAAGAAGCCTCCCGGGAGGTCGACGGTGTTTGCCTGGTTAACTGCACGACAAAAGGCAAACGGTTAAGATGACATCAAAGAAACGTATAGTAAAAAAGAAAAAACAAACCGATACGCCAATTCCAAAGGACCTTGAAGTCATCACTCGGAGGCTCCTCAAACGCGTGCTTGTCAGAATTGATGTAGAAATAGGAATACTGCCAGTTGGGTGTCTTGTTTGGATGGCCCTTAATTATGTTATAGTTTGGCCTCATCTTCACCGAGTAAAAACCCTCCGGCATAGACTTTATGAAACATATCTCTTCGAAAGCCAAGACGTTTAGGGATCTGTCGATTTCAGCCGCCATCACCATCAGCGCGATAACGATACAAAATGAGCCGTTCAGGAACTCAGTAATTGTGACATCCCGACAAAAAAACGTATGATGTAATCAGTCGTGTGATAGGAAACCAGAGCTTTGTGTCTTCCTGGAAATACGATTCGTGCACACATTGGTATCCTTTTGGCGGCGACCAGGGTCTTTGATCTTGGGATGAGAAAGGTGATCCCTAAAGCGTGTCACTTCCTCAACATGTTCTTCACGCTCCATGGAGTCGACTGAGTCCCTCTCCCATTTCCCTAGGCTTCCCACTCATGTTTCTCGGGCGAAGCCATTCAGGGGGTACGTCGGGGAGTTCGGCAAAAAACCCGCCCGGATAGTAGCACGTTGGATAAAAGTCAGGACGAGATGGTGAATCCCATGTATCCTCAGGGGAATCTGTAGATGCATTCCCATCATCCTCACCCCTGAATAGTCCATCCGCATCGTCGACAAGAATCCGCTGCGACAAATCCAGACTCGATGTGTCCATCATCGCGTCTCGATGAAGCAGACTGAACTCATCGAGAGTTTCCTCGTTCGCTGCTATGCCTCTGACGGGACTCGAGGCGGTGGTAACCGCCTTACCCTTCTCCTTCCAAGAAAACTTCCTCCTCGACGACATGATTATCGACAGAACATTATATTCTACAACAAACTCTAGAGAGAGAAGAAAAGAGAATAGAGAGAATTACCTTAACGCGCAAAGAAGAATGAGAAGAATGAGGGAAGGTCGCCTATTTATAAGAAAAAAGAGACGTCTCCCCAATGCGCAATAATTAGATCTAGAAAAGCCTAAATGGGTCCTAAATCCCTTCAACTTTGCGACCTTTCGGCTTCCCGACATAAATGGGCTTGGAGATCCCATAAAATGCCCATCTTCCCCGCGTCCGTTTGGCTCCTCGATCGTGAGTCAATTCAAAGTCTCGCGGATGGCCAGTGTCTCTCGAAATGTTTCCGCTTCCAGATCGACATAAATCGAACGAAAGCGATATTATCCTGAACCAAGCTACTTAACGGAAAGGGATCGTGTCCCGGCCCTTTGGAAATGCTCGACTTACTGCCCTCGACCAAACGCAACTGAACGATGCATCTCAAACCTAGAAGAAATCTTATCGCACACCCAGCAACGCAACAAAATGACCACCAATTTAGAGGATAACAAAAAACGCGACAAAGAAATCCAAACAAGCGACAATCCTTCTTCACTTACCAGACCGCCTATTTCCATACCAGGCACACAAGTTCACTGAGATTGACTACGCCACTCGCCAGTGAACTGGGGGAACTTATTGTAGGAGGTGGATTACATCCCTTACTAGGCCCGCGAAATAGCCGGCCTGGCCCATCAGATTTTAGTCGCTAGGCTCGACTCGCGGATAAAAGCATTCGGCTTGGTTATTGACTACTTTTAGCAGATGAAGATCACCCTCTAGTCGACTTACCGGACGACTAAGGACAGTCGTCTTGGAAACATATTTCATTGGCCTGATTTGTTCAGCCCGACGTGAAAAGGTACATTAAGACAAATCGACGTAGGGTATCCAACCGACTGTAAAAAGAGGAGAAGGAGCAAGGAAAGGGGGGAGGGGGGGACAGAGACATACACCCACACTTGGCAGCTAAAATTAGAGTTTTTACTTCTCTTTAATATTTTCCCGACTTGTACTTTTCCGGATAGCTCTCCCAGCACCGGCTACTTTCCTCACCGTGTATTTCTTCTTTTCATATCGACAAACACATTCCCAATCTAATAGACGCCTTTGTGATAGTCACACCGACGAGTTTTGTCTTCTTATTCGAGCCCGACCAAACTCGGTTCAAACATAAATCAGTAACAAAAAGTTGCCAAATCCAAAGTTCTAAAAACCAGAGTTTCGATACTTGTGTGTTGGGAAAACACATAACACAATAACAGATTTAACAGTGCAACAACCACTGGTAACATCTAACGAGAAAAATATCTGCACGATGAAAAATATAAGTGAAACAAATATAAATGATACCAAACTTCTTTTAAAGGGAGAACTCTTTGATGTGAGAAGTATAAACCACGAGATTGTACTCCACTATTAACGAATATGAGCTACATAGATGCCCTTCTTACATTTGAAAAAAAATCCAGATCTTAGAAGTTCAAAAAGCAATCTCAATAAATGAATCCAACAAGAGAGATATACAATAGCTTAGAAACAGCTAGCCACAAGAATGATAACCTCACCATACAAATCTAAAGGGAACAAATAATCTACAAAATTTTGGCTCTCACCAAGAAAATCTTACCGTTGGATTTTGTAAACACCAAAGACATTATCTACCAAAAACTGCAACGAATGTGGGAACCGAAATTCGCACTGTCGATTTCCGTTCAATTAGGAACGCAAGGTAAACCCTAGTTTCCCAGAGGTCTCGGATATTCCGAACTTGCATGTGAGCGTTTACAACAGGATAGGATCCTAGGCTATGAGAGTTGTCGGCGAGATCTCTAGTTCTAATAACCTAAGACTGCAAAACCCTACTTGAGTCACAACTCGAATAACAAAAATGAAAATTTTCCAAAATGCTCTAAGTGCTACGCTATGTTTGCTCGGAGTGGAGATTTTCGTGTGTTCTCTGCATCATCACCCTCGAAGTCCATATATACTCCTCTAGAGGCGGTTTTCTCTTTCCCCTTCTGCCCTAAGTCGAATTTATCGCTTCGCAGAAATATTCATTTTTTCCTCGATCTTCATGATTATCTTCAGAAACTTAACATTTATCCTTTCCTGTAAAATAAAAGATAAACCGTCACAAAGTTTAGGCTTGATTTCGGAAAAAATCGCGAGTGGGCCTTTAGCTGAGCTTTAGACCTCGTCGGGCCGTTTCCTGACTCAGGCGTTTCTACGATTTATCGAAATAACATTGCGAAGACGACGTCGTCCAAGCGTTAGGATCTTTCGTATGAAGCGTTTGACTCTAGGTTTTTAGTTAACCGTCATCGTCTCATACGATCGACCCGATACTTTCTCGAGAAAACGAGTTCTTTCGGTAGGGTTCCAATGTCAATCCTGACCGAGCCAGAACAAAGATAAGTTCGATCAAGTATCAAAAGAGGTAGTTTAACGAGGAAGATGTGAAACTCGATTTATTTGATCCGACTTGCCGAACGAGTGAGTCGGATTGCTCGTGCCGTCTAACTTGCCCGTTTGATGAGTTGGCCGTGTCGTACCTTCCAACTCGCCGTACGGGCGAGTTGGTTGGTCCATTTCGTCCAACTCACCTGTATGGCGAGTTGGCCTTGTCCAACTCACCATTCGGGCGAGTTGGTCGGTTCGGGTTTCTTTCTTTCAAATTTTGGCCCGGAGACTTGTGTTGAGGTCGATTTTGAGTTCTGCATTTGTGTTAGAAACACGATTTTTTAGATGCTGATTTGAGAATACCATTTTTGCCCCTAACAAACGCATTCTCCCGGTAGGTTTCCGACGTTGATTTCGTCCTAACCAATTTTGACCCCAACAGTTAGCCCCCCATCTCGTTAGAACCGTGAAGTTCTTGCAAGCGTTTTTAGGCATATTGGACGAATTAGGTGGAATCCGACGTCTGAAGCCTAGAGGTGAAAAAGTAAATC
>CAJHQQ010004024.1:0-34016 GCA_905132885.1 Moricandia moricandioides
AGCCAACAACCTGAGGGTGATTCTAGAGAATCTTGTCATCAATCTGCACACAAGAACCTATGGAGAACAAGGAGAACTCAGCTCATGGTGAGGAACCTGCTGAGGAAAACATTCAAGCTACTCATCCTGATCCTGAGGGGGGCAATGACACAATACATCCTGAAGGAAACTCAATGGCTCATGATCAAGCTGAGTCGCCATCAGACACAGAAAATGTGACTCAACCAGAAGATTCAAAGTGAAACAAATGAGGCAGAGGCAGAACCTGATCAGATACAACCTCTGAGAAGAAGTACAAGGATCAGGAAACCCTGCATCAAACTGGATCAACACAAGAGTATACTTCAATGCTGAGGCAGTAGGCTCAACCAATCAGTGCAACATGCTCTATGGCTCAGTATCCAGAAGAACATCAAGTCTTCATCAGTGAGTTGGATCAAGAATGGATACCAAGGTCATATCAGGAAGCCATGGAACATGAGGAGTGGAGAGAGTCAGTAGGGAAAGAGACTGATGCCATGAATAGCAAATGATACATGGTATGAAGCTGAACTCCCAAAAGGCAAGAAGGCAGTAACCAGTAGATGGATCTTCACTATCAAGTATCTAGCAAATGGGAAACCAGAGAGGAAGAAGACTAGACTAGTAGCAAGGGGATTCACTCAAACTTATGGAGAGGACTACATTGATACATTTGCACCAGTGGCTAAACTTCACACAATAAGAATTGTTCTCTCCATTGCTGTTAACTTGGAATGGGAACTATGGCAAATGATGTGAAGAATGCATTCCTACAAGGGGAGTTGGAAGATGAAGTGTACATGCGACCACCTCCTGGCCTAGAGAGCCTTGTAAAACCAGGAAATGTCCTAAGACTAAAGAAGGCAATCTATGGATTGAAGCAATCACCAAGGGCCTGGTATCACAAGTTGAGCACAACACTCAATGGAAAAGGCTTTGTGAAGTCTGAAGCTGATCATACACTCTTCACACTAACCAGCCAGCAAGGAATGGTGGTCATTCTTGTCTATGTAGATGACATTATCATCACTGGTAGTGACAAGGGAGGTATCATCTCAACTAAAACCTTTCTTAAAACAGCATTTGATATTAAGGATTTAGGAGAGTTAAAGTACTTCCTTGGGATTGAAATATGCCGATCTAAAGAGGGGCTTTTCTTATCCCAAAGGAAGTACACACTTGACATCTTAAATGAGGCAGGAAACCTTGGAGGGAGACAGGCCAAAACCCCATTGGAAGAAGGCTACAAGGTACTGCGAGAGGGGGAGTTTGAAGATACATCCTTTGAAGATGTCAAGAAGTATAGAAGGATGGTTGGAAAGCTAATCTACCTAACCATCACTCGTCCAGATGTGTGCTTTGCTGTGAACCAAGTGAGTCAACACATGCAAGACCCCAAAGTTCATCACTGGAATATGGTGGAGAGGATCTTGAGATATCTAAGAGAAGCTCCTGGTCAAGGTGTGTGGATGGCATGCAACAAGAGTACTGAAGTTGTAGGATATTGTGATGCTGATTGGGCTGGAGACAGAGTTGATAGAAGATCAACCACAGGCTATTGCACATTTATTGGAGGAAACTTAGTCACATGGAAAAGCAAGAAGCAGAAGGTGGTATCTTGCTCAAGTGCTGAGGCAGAATACCGATCTATGAGGAAGCTAACTAGTGAACTCATATGGATCAAGGGTTTGCTAAAGGACTTGGGTATAGAGATCACTACACCCATGACAATGCACTGTGATAATCAGGCAGCCATACACATTGCATCCAACTCAGTATTCCACGAGAGAACCAAGCATATAGAGGTGGATTGCCATAAGGTCAGGCAAGCAGTGGAACATCAAGTCATCCTCCCATGCTATACCAGAAGTGAAGATCAACTGGCTGATATATTCACTAAGGCAGCCAGCACCAAGGTTTGTGAGTCCATTCACCCTAGACTTGGACTCATAGACCTCACATGTCACTGATCCTCTTGCCATGAAGTATTCTACTCTTTTTCCTTGCTTGGTTTTTATCCCTAGTGGTTTTTTCCAAGTAAGGTTTTAATGAGGGAATGCTTCATGGTATCCAAGCTTGACTGGTTCCCCATAGTCAAGCTTGAGGGGGAGTGTGAACATGAAGCAATAAACAAGAGGATGCAGTGTTGACATGAAGAAGTGAATGGCAAGAGTTGAGAGATCAAGACAAGAGAAGCATTCCGGATGATCAAGAATGAACTGATCCGTACAAGTCCGTACACCCTAACCCTAGCTTGACTTGCACGGCACACAAGAGGAGAGTTGAAACCGGGAAAGACTTATTTAAATATCTGTCTAAGCTTTAGCAAGAGAGAAGGAGCCGTTGCAGTCAAGACAGAAGGAGATCACATGCTTGGTTAAGGTTTGAATCGGATGAGAGAGACATAAGGACCAGTCACTTTCACCTCGGCTGGACGAGCCATCTGCCTTGGTCCAGACTGTTCTCTGCCTTGCTCAGTCCTATTAGTTTATTCATTTCTCAGTCAACTTGTTACTCTATTTATGTTTGTGTCCCATGAACCGATTAAGGCAAGGAATACAATTCCTCATTTCTCTATTCTCGTCTCTCTCTCTCTCTACACTCTCTCACGAATACTCTCTCCCTTCTCTCTAGTTCTTCCTGTTCTTCATCTTCTACACACAAACCAGACACTAAACACACTTATTCTAACAAAGATGCTAAAGGAATCAAGCGTGCAAGGCCTCTCGTCCATGTATTTCAAATTAGACGCTCCCCCGGCCTTGACTCCACATGCTTAGGGTTGAAACCTTATCTTATATCCGTTGATTGTTGTCCATAAGCTCTCCTATATATTTGTAACCCCGGTTCATTAATGTTAAGCAAGCATTTTCGAGTCTCTTTCTTTTCTTATTCTCTCTAAGTGTTCTTGAGCTCCCAAATGGGTTCTTGAACAAATCGGCTCCAAATCTCTCACTTTCTCTCTTAATCTCTTCTAATCTCTCTCGTTTACTCTATTCTACCTTTGCATACTCAGATTCTACTCATTCTTTCACTTGACTCTGGAACGAGTCATGGGACCTTCAGGAATGGTTAGAGCATCCTCATCAAATGGTTGATGCATTGTGGCTTCATGTTGCTCATCTAAACTCTCCTCATTGTCCTCCTTAGTGATCCGGTCCATGATCACATCAGATTCGTTCTGGTTTTATTAGTATCAAGAAGAAATTGCCAACTCTCCAAACATGGCAAACTGGAATCACTTCGATTAAAAGTGGGATAACTTCTTCATCATAAGTCCAATGATATTAATTCAACTTCAGGATGATTCTACACTGATTTATGAGTCCAAATTAAGCTTCTAACATCATGATTCATTCTGGTTTTATTAGTATCAAGAAGAAATTGCCAAATCTCCAAACAGGGTAAACTGGATTCACTTCGGTTAAAAGTGGGATAACTTCTTCATCATAACTCTTATGATATTGATTCAACTTCAGGGTGATTATCCACTGATTTATGAGTCCAAATAAATATTCTTACATCTTGATTCATTATGGTTTTATTAGAATCAAGAAGAAATTGCAAACTCTCCAAACAGGGCAAACTGGAATCACTTCAGTTAAAAGTGGGATAACTTCTTCATCATAACTCCTATGATCTTGATTCAACTTCAGGGTGATTCTACTCTGATTTATGAGGCCAAATAAAGCTTATTACATCATGATTCATTCTGGTTTTATTAGTATCAAGAAGAAATTGCCAACTCTCCAAACATGACAAACTGGAATCACTTCGATTAAAAGTGGGATAACTTCTTCATCATAACTCCTATGATATTGATTCAACTTCAGGGCGATTATCCACTGATATATGAGTCCAAATCAAGATTCTTAAATCTTGATTCACTATGGTTTGATTAGAATCAAGAAGAAATTGCAAACTCTCCAAACATGGCAAACTGGAATCACTTCGGTTAAAAATGGGATAACTTCATCATCATAACTCCTATGATCTTGATTCAACTTCAGGGTGATTCTACACTGATTTATGAGTCCAAATCAAGCTTCTTACCTCGTGATTCATTCTGGTTTTATAAGTATCAAGAATAAATTTCCAAATCTCAAAACAGGGCAAACTGGAATCACTTCAGTTAAAAGTGGGATAACTTCTTCATCATAACTCCTATGATATTGATTCAACTTCAGGGTGATTTACACTGATTTATGAGTACAAATCAAGTTTCTTATATCTTGATTAATTCTGGTTTTATTTGTAGCAAGAAGAAATTGCCAAATCTCCAAACAGGGTAAACTGGAATCACTTCGGTTAAAAGTGGGATAACTTCTTCATCATAACTCCTATGATCTTGATTCAACTTCAGCGTGATTCTACACTGATTAATGAGTCCAAATCAAGCTTCTTACATCTTGATTCATTCTGGTTTTATAAGTATCAAGAATAAATTGCCAAATCTCAAAATAGGGCAAACTGGAATCACTTCGGTTAGAAGTGGGATAACTTCTTCATCATAACTCCTATGATATTGATTCAACTTCAGGGTGATGTACACTGATTTATGAGTGCAAATAAAGCTTCTTACATCGTGATTCATTCTGGTTTGATTAGAATCAAGAAGAAATATCCAAATCTCCAAATAGGGTAAACTGGAATCACTTCGGTTAAAACATGAATAACTTCTTCATCATAAGTCCAATTATATTGATTCACCTTCAGGATGAATCTGCACTGATTTATGAGTCCAAATCAAGCTTCTTACGTCTTGATTCATTCTGGTTTGATTAGAATCTAGAAGAAATTGCCAAATCTCCAAACAAGGTAAATTGGAGTCACTTCGGTTAAAAGTGGGATAACTTCTTCATCATAGCTCCTATGATCTTGATTCAACTTCAGGGTGATTCTACACTGATTTATGAGTCCAAATCAAGCTTATTACATCGTGATTCATTCTGGTTTTATTAGTCACAAGAAGAAATTGCCAAATCTCAAAACAGGGTAAACTGGAATCACTTCGGTTAAAAGTGGGATAACTTCTTCATCATAACTCCTATGATCTTGATTCAACTTCAGGGTGATTCTACACTGATTAATGAGTCCAAATCAAGCTTCTTACATCGTGATTCATTCTGGTTTTATTAATATCAGGAAGAAATTTGCAAATCTCCAAACAGGGCAAACTCGAATCACTTCGGTTAAAAGTGGGATAACTTCTTCATCATAACTCCTATGATCTTGATTCAACTTCAGGCTGATTCTGCACTGATTTATGAGTCCAAATCAAGCTTCTTACATCGTGATTAATTCTGGTTTGATTAGTATCAAGAAGAAATTGCCAAATCTCCAAACAGGGCTGATGAACCCCTGGTGAGGAGATCCTTTTTGTCCCTGATTCTTTGAAGGTTGATCTGATGGTTTGGATGATAGATAATGATGGTTTTGATGGATAGAAGTCGAAATGGTTGATGATCTTCAGTGAGGATCTGTGGTTTGATCAGCACTTGTGTAGATGTGTCCTTGATGAAGAGAATAAACTTTGTTTTCAATCAAAGACAGGTTTTGCTTGCAGAGAATGAACTCCTAGCAATCAGTGTTCATGGATGAACAAGGGATTCACAGATTTTGAGAGAATTTTGATAAAAAGGCGAATCAATCTTATTATGGTCGTCCATCCCTTTATATAGGAGTTACAAGTTGTAGAAATGAAAAGACAAAGTGTAGAAATTAAGAAATTTAGAAACTAGGAATGTAGACTTGATTTTGGACCAGAATAAGTGTTTTGTTGTATGTCTCTTTGCCTGACCACGAACTTGACTTTCTTGCTGACTGACTCCCTCTTGGTATTCTTGGTGAGAATGGGCTTGAAATGGACTGAAGAAAAGGCTGGTCGAATTTGGCATGAAACAGACCCATAATGAATTTGTTATGAAATCTCCATGGGCTGCAATAATTCTTCTTGGGAAACTTGATCCAAAACACATCCAAATGGTTTCTTGGACTTGAATTTCGTGGCTGATTCATCAGAAAGAGATAATGGATCCTTAACTTTGGGTTTGAACTTCTTTTGGGTTGAGAGAAACAAATCTGATCCATCTTCTTTTTTTGGGCCAAAAATCATTTATCCAGCTAGGTCCATGGCAGCTTCAGTGTCACTCTCATTCAACTCTAAGGTAGTCTCACTTAGCTCATCCAGGTCATTTAGCTCAGTCACACTCACATCAGCTGGTGTTAGCTCAGTATGCTCGCTTTTCTTCCATCCTGGTTTGTCCTTTGTTTGATGATCAGCTGCCTCGGCCATGGTTACATCAAGGGCAAACTGGAATCACTTCAGTTAAAAGTGGGATAACTTCTTCATCATAACTCCAATGATCTTGATTCAACTTCAGGGTGATTCTACACTGTTTATGAGTCCAAATCAAGCTTCTTACGTCATGATTCATTCTGGTTTTATTAGTATCAAGAAGAAATTGCCAAATCTCCAAATAGGGTAAACTCGATTCACTTTGGTTAAAAGTGGAATAACTTCTTCATCATAACTCCTATGATATTGATTCAACTTCAGGGTGATTATCCACTGATTTATGAGTCCAAATCAAGATTCTTACATCTTGATTCATTATGGTTTGATTAGAATCATGAAGAAATTGCAAACTCTCCAAACATGGCAAACTGGAATCACTTCGGTTAAAAATATAACTTCTTCGTAATAACTCCTATGATGTTGATTGAACTTCAGGGTGATTCTACACTGATTTATGAGTCCAAATCAAGCTTCTTACATCGTGATTCATTCTGGTTTTATAAGTATCAAGAATAAATTTCCAAATCTCAAAACAGGGCAAACTGGAATCACTTCGGTTAAAAGTGGGATAATTTCTTCATCATAACTCCTATGATATTGATTCAACTTCAGGGTGATTTACACTGATTTATGAGTACAAATGAAGTTTTATATATCGTGATTCATTCTTGTTTTATTTGTATCAAGAAAAAATTAGCAAATCTCCAAACATGGTAAATTGGAATCACTTCTGTTAAAAGTGAGATAACTTCTTCATCATAACTCCTATGATCTTGATTCAACTTCAGGGTTATTCTACACTAATTAATGAGTCCAAATCAAGCTTCTTACATCGTGATTCATTCGGTTTTTATAAGTATCAAGAAGAAATTGCCAACTCTCCAAACAGGGCAAACTTGAATCACTTCGGTTAAAAGTGGGATAATTTCTTCATCATAACTCCTATGATCTTGATTCAACTTCAGGGTGATTCTGCACTGATTTATGAGTCCAAATCAAGCTTCTTACATCGTGATTCATTCTGGTTTTATTAGTATCAAGAAGAAATTATCAAATCTCCAAACAGGGCAAACTGGAATCACTTCGGTTAAAAGTGGGATAACTTCTTCGTCATAACTCCAATGATCTTGATTCAACTTCAGGGTGATTTTACACTGATTTATGAGTCCAAATCAAGCTTCTTAGATCGTGATTCATTCTGGTTTTATTAGTATCAAGAAGAAATATCCAAATCTCCAAACAGGGTAAACTGGAATCACTTCGGTTAAAAGTGGAATAACTTCTTCATCATAAGTCCAATGATATTGATTCAACTTTAGGATGATTCTGCACTGATTTATGAGTCCAAATCAAGCTTCTTACGTCTTGATTCATTCTGGTTTGATTAGAATTAAGAAGATATTGCCAAATCTCCAAACAAGGTAAATTGGAGTCACTTCGGTTAAAAGTGGGATATAACTTCTTCATCATAACTCCAATGATCTTGATTCAACTTAAGGGTGATTCTACACTGATTTATGATTCCAAATCAAGCTTCTTACATCGTGATTCATTCTGGATTTATTAGTATCAAGAAGAAATAGCCAAATCTCCAAACAAGGTAAACTGGATTCACTTCGGTTAAAAGTGGGATAACTTCTTCATCATAACTCCTATGATATTGATTCAACTTCAGGGTGATTATCCACTGATTTATGAGTCCAAATCAAGATTCTTACATCTTGGTTCATTATGGTTTGATTAGAATCTAGAAGAAATTGCAAACTCTCCAAACATGGCAAACTCGAATCGCTTCCGTTAAAAATGGGATAACTTCTTCATCATAACTCCTATGATCTTGATTCAACTTCAGGGTGATTCTACACTGATTTATGATTCCAAATCAAGCTTCTTACATCGTAATTCATTCTGGTTTTATAAGTATCAAGAATATATTTCCAAATCTCAAAACAGGGCAAACTGGAATCACTTCGGTTAAAAGTGGGATAACTTCTTCATCATAACTCCTATGATATTGATTCAACTTCAGGGTGATTTACACTGATTTATGAGTACAAATCAATCTTCTTACATCATGATTCATTCTGGTTAGATTAGAATTAAGAAGAAATATCCAAATCTCCAAACAGGATAAACTGGAATCACTTCGGTTAAAAGTTAAATAAATTCTTCATCATAAGTCCAATGATATTGATTCAACTTCAGGATGATTCTGCACTAATTTATGAGTCCAAATCAAGCTTCTTACGTCTTGATTCATTCTGGTTTGATTAGAATCAAGAAGAAATTGCAAACTCTCCAAACAGGGCAAAGTGGAATCACTTCGATTAAAAGTGGGATAACTTCTTCATCATAACTCTTATGATCTTGATTCAACTTCAGGGTGATTCTACTCTGATTTACGAGTCCAAATAAAGCTTATTACTTCATTATTCATTCTGGTTTTATTAGTATCAAGAAGAAATTGCCAAATCTCCAAACAGGGCAAACTGGAATCACTTCGGTTAAAAGTGGGATAACTTCTTCATCATAACTCCAATGATCTTGATTCAACTTCAGGGTGATTCTACACTGATTTATGAGTCCAAATCAAGCTTCTTACATCGTGATTCATTCTGGTTTTATTAGTATCAAGAAGAGATTGCCAAATCTCCAAACAGGGTAAACTGGATTCACTTCAGTTAAAAGTGGGATAACTTCTTCATCATAACTCCTATGATATTGATTCAACTTCAGGGTGATTATCCACTGATTTATGAGTCCAAATCAAGATTCTTACATCTTGATTCATTATTGTTTGATTAGAATCAAGAAGAAATTGCAAACTCTCCAAACATGGCAAACTGGAATCACTTCCGTTAAAAATGGGATAACTTCTTCATCATAACTCCTATGATCTTGATTCAACTTCAGGGTGATTCTGCACTGATTTATGAGTCCAAATAAAGCTTCTTACATCGTGATTCATTCTGGTTTTATAAGTATCAAGAATAAATTTCCAAATCTCAAAACAGGGCAAACTGGAATCACTTTGGTTAAAAGTGGGATAACTTCTTCATCACAACTCCTATGATATTGATTCAACTTCAGGGTGATTTACACTGATTTATGAGTACAAATCAAGATTCTTACATCGTGATTCATTCTGGTTTGATTAGAATCAAGAAGAAATATCCATATCTCCAAACAGGGTAAACTGGAATCACTTCGGTTAAAAGTGGAATAACTTCTTCATCATAATTCCAGTGATATTGATTCAACTTCAGGATGATTCTGCACTGATTTATGAGTCCAAATCAAGCTTCTTACGTCTTGATTCATTCTGGTTTGATTAGAATCAAGAATAAATTGCCAAATCTCCAAACAAGGTAAATTGGAGTCACTTCGGTTAAAAGTTGGATAACTTCTTCATCATAACTCCAATGATCTTGATTCAACTTCAGGGTTATTCTACACTGATTTATGAGTCCAAATCAAGCTTCTTACATCGTGATTCATTCTGGTTTTATTAGTATCAAGAAGAAATTGTCAAATCTCCAAACAGGGTAAACTGGATTCACTTCGGTTAAAAGTGGGATAACTTCTTCATCATAACTCCTATGATATTGATTCAACTTCAGGGTGATTATCCACTGATTTATGAGTCCAAATCAAGATTCTTACATCTTGATTCAGTATGGTTTGATTAGAATCAAGAAGAAATTGCAAACTCTCCAAACATGGCAAACTGGAATCACTTCGGTTAAAAATGGGATAACTTCTTCATCATAACTCCTATGATCTTGATTCAACTTCAGGGTGATTCTACACTGATTTATGAGTCCAAATCAAGCTTCTTACATCGTGATTCATTCTGGTTTTATAAGTATCAAGAATAAATTTCCAAATTGATGTGATCATGGACCGGATCACTAAGGAGAACAAGGAGAGTCTAGATGAGCCACATGAAGCCACATTGCACCAACAACTTGGTGATGATGCTCTAGCCATTCCTGAAGGTCCCATGACTCGTTCCAGAGTCAAGAAGCTTAAGGAGAATGTTGTTGGATTACTCACTTCACATCCACAACAAGAAAGTCTTGGACAAGGTCTGATCCGAGATGTCTTGATCACCATTCAAGCCATCTCTACATCAAACTGAGTTAGTGTCTAGGCAAGACATGGGGTGCGTGCTCTTTTCCTTGCTTTTGGTTTTGTCCCATGAGGTTTTCCGGAGGAAGGTTTTTAACGAGGCCACAACTTGTCTTCAAATCACTTAGGCCCTATTCTCGGTCCAAGGCTAAAAGTTACATTTTTATTTCATTTTAAACTTATGTTAAACTTAGACTATAGTTTTCTTTCTTTCCTTTTTTGGTTTATTGTCGAAACCCTAGAGAGTATGTTCTCTGGTTTCTTATTTAAAGGGTTCTCTACACCCTCTTGTAATCATCCAACTTTTTAATAACAAGTATCATTCATTCTTGACGGCTCTCTCTCTCTAGAAGGTGTCGAGTTCTGGTGTGTAGTATCCAGAGACCTAAGGGTGTTTAGTTTGGTGTGTCATATCCAAGTTATTCATCTAGGAGTATCAAGAGATCATCCATCCCTCTTGTGTCACCATTCAATCCACACGCCTTGAAGGACTTGAGTCTCTGATTCGTTCTTGCAAGTATTGACACATTCACTTGTATTGACATGAAGTCATGGAGATAGAAGAGAAAGAGATGCATTAGGAGCCTAAAAGAAGTTACCTTGGTGTACACTCCATTCCGTACAGACTTGGGATGCAAGCAAGAGACCCAAGACCTAACTTACCTTAGAAGACAAGGCAAGGGAGTTTAAACTCGTCTCAACACTCCTCAGAAGTCAATCCTACCGTTGGCAAGCTCAGAGACAAGTGGGAGTATTTAAATAGTTAAAGTCACATGTTCTACTTTGAGGAGAGAGAGGTGCAGATGGAGCAGACTGCCGTTGGGGACCTGTCCCTTTCTCCTTGTGATGTGATCCTGGAAAGCACCAAAGAATGGAAGCATGAACCTGAACCTGAAGAGCTTGAGGATGCAACATTTAAGAGTGCATTTGATGTGATCAAGGACCGGATCACTAAGGAGAACAACGAGAGTCTAGATGAACCACAAGAAGACACATTGCACCAACAACTTGGTGATGATGCTCTAGCCATTCCTGAAGGTCCCATGACTCGTTCCAGAGTCAAGAAGCTTAAAGAGAATGTTGTTGGATTACTCACTTCACATCCACAACAACAAAGTCTTGGACAAGGTCTGATCCGAGATGTCTTGATCACCATTCAAGCCATCTCTACATCAAGCTGAGTTAGTGTCTAGGCAAGACATGGGGTGTGTGCTCTTTTCCTTGCTTTTGGTTTTGTCCCACGAGGTTTTCCAGGAGGAAGGTTTTTAACGAGGCCACAACTTGTCTACACATCACCTAAGTGCTATTCTCGGTCCAAGACTATAGAAGTTTACATTTTATTTCATTCCATTTAAAAGCTTATGTTAAACTCTAGTTTCCTTTTTTTGGTCTTTGTCGAAACCCTAGAGGATTTGTCTCTGGTTTCTTATTTAAAGGGTTCTCTACACCCTCTTGTAATCATCCAATCTTTTCTATACAAGTTTATTCATCTTTGCGGCTCTCTCTCTCTCTAAAAGAAGTGTGCCGAGTCTGGTGTGTCATATCCAGAGCCTAAGGGTGTTTAGTTTGGTGTGTAATATCCAAACCATTCATCTAGGAGTATCAAGAGATCATCCATCCCTCTTGTGTCACCATCCATTCCACACGCCTTGAAGGACTTGAGTCTTTTGATTCGTTCTTGCAAGGATTATCCATTCCCATCAACCAATGAGCATCCTAGGGACGCATCAAGTGGTATCAGAGCAACTTTGGTTGGGAAGTACTCGCTATCCTTTTGTTTTCTTGTTTTCTTTTGTTGTTTCAATCCGTGTTTCATCTTTATCTTTTGAATAAGCAGTAGAACTCATCTAAACTAGGGCTGCTCGTGATTGCATAAGTGATGCGTCCCTAGGATGCTCTTTGGTTGATGGGAATGGATAATCCTTGCAAGAACGAATCAAAAAGACTCAAGTCCTTCAAGGCGTGTGGATCGGATGGTGACACAAGAGGGATGAATGAACTCTTGATACTCCTAGATGAATGGCTTGGATATTACACACCAAACTAAGCACCCTTAACTCTGGATATGACACACCAGAACTCGGCACACTTCTTTTAGAGAGAGAGAGCCGCAAAAGATGAA
The DNA here is from genome assembly GCA_905132885.1 of Moricandia moricandioides. Taxonomy (NCBI): domain Eukaryota; kingdom Viridiplantae; phylum Streptophyta; class Magnoliopsida; order Brassicales; family Brassicaceae; genus Moricandia; species Moricandia moricandioides. The sequence goes on from CAJHQQ010004024.1 coordinate 12,573, forward strand.
TAACTTGTATAGAAAAGAATCGATGATTACAATAGGGCATAAGGCACCCTTTAAATAAGAAAACCAGAGACATGCCTCTAGGGTTTTCGACCAAGAACCAAAAAAGGAAAGAAAGCAAAACTATAGTTTATAAGTTAAATGAAATAAAATGCACTTCTATTAGTCTTGGACCGAGTGTAGCACTTAGGTGATTTGTAGACATGTTGTGGCCTCGTTAAAAACCTTCCTTCTAGAAAACCTCGTGGGACAAAACCAAAAGCAAGGAAAAGAGCACGCACTCCATGTCTGCCTAGACACTACCTCAGTTTGGTGTAGAGATGGCTTGAATGGTGATCAAGACATCTCGGATCAAACCTTGTCCAAGACCTTCTTGTTGTGGATGTGAAGTGAGTAATCCAACAACATTCTCATTAAGCTTCTTGACTCTGGAACGAGTCATGGGACCTTCATGAATGGTTAGAGCATCTTCATCAAATGGTTGATGCATTGTGGCTTCATGTTGCTCATCTAAACTCTCCCCATTGTCTTCCTTAGTGATCCGGTCCATGATCACATCATCCCCTCCCTCTTGAAAAGGATTTGTCCTCAAATCAGGTCCATCTACAACAAAAGGAGCCAAGTCAGTGACATTGAAGCTATTTGATACATCGTACTTACCTTGGAGATCAAGCTTGTAGGCATTGTCATTGATCTTGTGGATGATCTCAAAGGGTCCATCAACCCTTGGCATCAGTTTGGACTTCCTCTCGTTGGGAAACCTATCCTTCCTTAGGTGCAACCAAACTTGGTCACCAACTTCAAAGGTCCTCACACGTCTCCCCTTGTTTGCTTGCTTCTCATACAGCTTGGTCTTCTGCTCAATGTTTAGTCTAGCCTTCTCATGAATCTGTTGAACCAACTCGGCTTTCTTCTTGCCATCTAGACTTGTCCTTTCACACTCAGGTAAAGGCATTAGATCCAAAGGAGAGGTGGGATTGAACCCATAAACAATTTCAAATGGAGAATACTTAGAAGCAGAATGCATAGCATGATTGTATGCAAATTCACAATGTGGCAAGTATTCTTCCCATGTTCTTAAGTTCTTCCTAATGAATGCACGCAGGAGTGTTCCTAATGTCCTATTAACTACCTCAGTTTGCCCATCAGTTTGTGGATGACATGTAGTAGAGAACAAAAGCTTAGTTCCTAACTTAGACCAAAGTGTCTTCCAAAAGTAACTAAGAAACTTAGTGTCCCTATCAGAAACTATGGTTCTAGGCATGCCATGCAAACGTACAACCTCCTTAAAGAACAAGTTAGCTATATGCAATGCATCATCAGTCTTATGACATGCTATGAAATGTGCCATCTTAGAGAACCTATCAACAACAACAAAGATAGAGTCCTTTCCAGTCCTAGTTCTAGGCAAACCAACAATGAAATCCATAGAAATGTCATTCCAGGGATGGTGTGGAATAGGTAAAGGAGTATACAAACCCTGGTTTTGAACTTGGGACTTGGCATGCTTGCAAGTAGCACACCTTTCACATATCCTCTCCACATCTCTCTTCATGTGCGGCCAATAGAAGTGATCCTGTAAAACTTTTAGAGTCTTGGCAATCCCAAAGTGTCCCATTAGACTGCCCCCATGGGATTCCCTGACAAAAAGGTCTCTCAAAGAGCAATTAGGCACACACAATCTATTGTCATAGAACAAGTAATCATCCTTTCTAAAGTAATGCCCTGAGGCAAACTTAGCACATGAAGCATAAGCTTCCTTGAAGTCATGATCAGTATCATACATATCTTTTATCTGCTCAAACCCAAGTAACTTAGCATCTAGAGTGGTCAAGAGAACATACCTCCGAGATAGTGCATCAGCAACTACATTCTCCTTACCTTGTTTATACTTGATCACGTATGGGAAGGTCTCAATGAATTCAACCCACCTTGCGTGTCTCTTGCTAAGCTTACTCTGCCCTTTTAGATACTTGAGGGACTCATGATCAGTGTGGATGACAAACTCCTTGGGCCACAAGTAGTGTTGCCACGTTTGTAATGCCCTCACCAAGGCATAGAGTTCTTTGTCATATGTTGCATAGTTGAGTGTAGCTCCTCCAAGCTTCTCACTGAAGTATGCAATGGGTTTCCTATCCTGCATCAACACGGCACCAATACCAATTCCTGATGCATCACATTCTATTTCAAAAGTTTTAGAAAAGTCAGGAAGCATAAGAAGAGGTGATTGAGTAAGCTTCTCTTTTAGGCTCTGGAAAGCCTTCTCTTGTGCTTCTCCCCACTTGAACCCAACATCCTTCTTTATAACTTCAGTTAAGGGAGCTGCAATGGTGCTAAAGTCCTTGACAAATCTCCTATAGAAGCCGGCAAGTCCATGGAAGCTCCTCACTTCTCCTACTGAGGTTGGACTCGGCCATTCCTTGATTGCCTTGATCTTCTCTTCATCAACCTTAACTCCATCTGCACTCACAACAAAGCCTAGGAAAACCAAGTTATCCGTGCAAAAGGTGCACTTCTTTAGGTTGGCATAAAGCTTCTCATTCCTTAGAACACTCAAGACAGCCTTAAGATGATCTAAATGCTCTTCTAGGTTCTTGCTATACACTAAGATGTCATCAAAGTATACTACAACCGATATGCCTATGAATGATCTAAGAACATGATTCATTAACCTCATGAATGTACTAGGTGCATTGGTTAATCCAAATGGCATAACTAACCACTCATACAATCCATGCTTAGTCTTAAAGGCAGTTTTCCATTCATCTCCTTCTTTCATCCTAATCTGATGATAACCACTTTTTCAAATCTATCTTAGAAAAGATGCAAGAACCATGTAATTCATCAAGCATATCATCAAGTCTAGGGATAGGGTGGCGATACTTCACTGTGATGTTGTTGATTGATCTACAATCAACACACATTCGCCATGTACCATCCTTCTTAGGCACTAGGAGCACTGGTACAGCACATGGGCTCAAACTCTCCCGGATATAGCCCTTCTCCATGAGTTCTTCCACTTGTCTTTGCAACTCCTTGGTCTCAACCGGATTGCTTCTATATGCTGGACGGTTTGGAAGTGTTGATCCTGGCACAAAGTCTATCTGGTGCTCAATCCCTCTCAATGGTGGTAGACCAATGGGATTGTCCTCTGGAAACACATCTTGGAACTCCTGTAAAAGAGAAACCATCTCACTCGGATACACCGGTGTAGGGTCAGTTAAGTTCAATAGAGTCTCCTTAAACACAAGTAATATAGCTGATTGCTTAGAGTTGAGAGTTCTTTTGATATCACCCATGTTTGCATAGAAGTTTGGCTGCTTAGTTCCAGCCGGTTTTAGATCAATCTCCATGGCAAAGCTGAGTAGGAGAAGAAGATTGAAAGTCTTGATGGAAAGGAACCAATCTGTTACAGCAAGGAGAAAGAAGTCTCTAAGCCATTTAAAGAAGATAAACACTTCTGTTTATTCAGTGAAAAGGATAAGGAGGCATTGTTACAAGTAATGATGGATGTGGAGAAGCAAATCAAACGGACCAACACAACACGTCCATCCATTGAAACACAGCATCAAGAACCAGCACCAGTTGTGCCTATCCAAGAAGATCAAGACAAAGTAACCTCCCATATCTTTCATAAAGAAGAACAGCCTGTTCAGAACGTCATGGTCCCTTTAACACAACACATGGTAGCAGAGAAGACACCCAGGGAACCTCAGAGAGCTCGTAGAATGAATCAACTAATTGTCTTTGATCCATGTGATTTCCAAAGGACCTTCTTAGGTACTTTTCTGTTCACTCCTTTTGTTTGGTACAAGAAAGGAGAAGTGGAACTATCAAGACACGACTTGGACATGAGACATGTTGTATTTGAGCCTGGAGGAGAGGTCTTGAATCAGAAGAACAAGATCAAACAGGTTAAGAAGAGTTCAGCTGCACCAACATTGGATTTTGTAGATTTCTCATCCTTTGAAGATAAGGGGTTGCACGTCTCAGCTCAGCAAGAGTTTCACTATGAAACCAACTGGAGAATGAAGCCAATTCAGTCACGGATCCAACAAACCAGACAACGCAGAAAATGGCCTTCTGATCATCAAGATATTGCTAGTTTTGCAAAACATGCCGGTTTGGATCTTTCCCAAGAGGAACTTATGTCTGATTGTGCTGGAAGGTTACAGACCTACTCGTGGAGACCTGGAGGATATTTCCACAAGATTATCACCCTTGGAGAGTGCTCTGTTCGTGCTAGAACAAGTTGGGGTCATAAGGAGTTTGAAGTTGATCAAAAGGACTTGCATCTTGACCATATCAAGATATGGAAGCCACCAGATATGCAGCAACTTCAGTACCAATGCAAAGATTATCAAAATGTAATTGGAGATGAAGAGTCACTAGAGTCAATGGTGAAGTGATTACTGGAGCAGGAGAAGAACTCATGTTTTCTTCTCAAATCAAAGAGAAACCACCAGAGGAACTTAGTCTACAACAATCTCCAAAGAAACCAACCCGGGGTAACTATCTAAACTCAAAGAAAAACATGAAGCCTGATTTGCTTGCTGTGAGTACAGGTCAAACTGTTTTGAGATCTACCATTTTCGAAAAGAGAAGCTATGATAATGATCAGAGTATCAAGAATGGGTTGTTGGCTAAGTTGATGATGCAACAATCAAACCTTGGAAACTGTCTAGCCGCCAGCCTTGACATAGGGACAGTCCGAGGGTCATATCTCAACAACCACAAGGAGTTAACCATCAAACTCGACTGCCATGGAAACTTAACTCATCAGGGTCTCACGTCGATTGGAATCAAGTCAAAACCTTCTCAGATGAAAGAGTTATGGGTTCTACAAATCGGGTGATCCTGTATTGGCTATCTTTGAACTTTTCTGAGTTTAAAACATCTCAATCCTATATATGGCGACCAGGTGAGCATGCTAAGGTAAGTGATCATGTTTTCAAGAGTTCTTTTATCAATTACACAGATATGATGCACTTGTTTTTGTCAAAAGAGCCATGTGCAGATTATGATGAAGCTTGGAAGCATACAAGAAGAAAGAACAAGCATGTGGAAGACAAGCGGTTCAAGCCACCTGATTTGGATCAGGATAAGCACCAAGACGTCACTGGATTCATCCTCATCAAAGAAGCACCACCAGAAGCAGCACACAAGCCAAAACCGAGCAAAAACTGTTGATTTATGAAAGTATAGAGGAGATTTATGTAGGAAATCAAGAACAAGAGAGATGGAAACTAAGAGAATCCGAGAGAGAGAGAGAGAGAAGAGAGTTCAAAGTGAGAGAGATATCGAATGAAAGAGGAACATATTTCCTTAACTTAATTTGGAACCTATTACAATCTATTTAAAGAGAAACTCGTGCACATGTAGACAGAAGGAAAGCAATAAACAAATGGGAGATAGTACAAGTCAAAGAATAAACAAATGGGAGAGGATCTGGTCAGCTGGCTCGTCCAGCAATGGTGAAAGTGACACATCACAACGGCTCTCTCTCCTTCCCACTTCACGTGATCCTTTTCCTCTGAGCTTGCCAACGGTAGGATTGACTTCTGAAGAGTGTTAAGACGAGTTTAAACTCCCTTGTCTTGTCTTCTAAGGTAAGCTCTGTCTTGGGTCTCTTGCTTGTATCCCAAGAATGTGTTTATGTCAATATAGTCGACTATATTATCTGACTATGTAGTTGATGCATGTAGTTGATGCATGTAATCGACTATATCACATGACTATGTCACCAGATCCCAAGTCCGTGTCAATACTCTTATTGCCTAATTCAAATCCTCTTGCTTCTCTGCGTGTGCCTCCTTGTTTGTGTAATAGACCTCTCATTATTTGCTTCATGTCAACACTCCCCCTCAAGCTTGACTCTAGGGACTAGTCAAGCTTGAAAACTATGAAGCATTCCCTCATTAAAACCTTTACTTGGAAAAACCACATGGGATAAAAACCAGGCAAAGGAAAAAGAGTAGAATACTTCACAGTGAGAGGGTCAGTGACAAGAGAGGTCTATGAGTCCAAGCTTAGGATGAATGAACTCACAGACCTTGCTGCTTGCTGCCTTGGTGAAGATGTCAGCTAGTTGATCTTCACTTCTTGTATAGCATGGGAGGATCACTTGCTGCTCCACTGCTTGTCTCACCTTGTGGCAGTCTACTTCTATGTGCTTTGTCCTCTCATGGAAGACTGAGTTAGATGCAATGTGTATTGCGGCCTGGTTGTCACAATGCATAGTCATTGGTGTGTTGATCTCAATCCCCAAGTCTCTTAGCAGCCCCTTGATCCATATAAGCTCACTTGTAAGCTTTCTCATTGATCTATATTCTGCCTCAGCACTTGAACAAGACACCACCTTCTGCTTCTTGCTCTTCCAAGTGACAAGATTCCCTCCAATAAAGGTGCAATAGCTTGTGGTTGATCTTCTATCCACTCTATCTCCAGCCCAATCAGCATCACAATACCCAACCACTTCAGTGTTCTTGTTACACGCCATCCATACTCCCTGATGATGCGTCCCTAGGATGCTCTTTGGTTGATGGGAAAGGATAATCCTTGCAAGAACGAATCAAAGAGACTCAAGTCCTTCAAGGCGTGTGGATTGGATGGTGACACAAGAGGGATGGATGATCTCTTGATACTCCTAGATGAATGGTTTGGATATTACACACCAAACTAGACACCCTTAGGCTCTGGATATGACACACCAGACTCGGCACACTTCTTTTAGAGAGAGAGAGCCGCAAAAGATGAATGACTTGTATAGAAAAGGTTGCGTGAGTACAATAGGGTATAAGGCACCCTTTAAATAAGAAAACCAGAGACATGCCTCTAGGGTTTTCGACAAAGAACCAAAAAAGGAAAGAAAGCAAACTATAGTTTATAAGTTTAAATGAAATAAAAATGCACTTCTATTGATCTTGGACCGAGTGTAGCACTTAGGTGATTTGTAGACATGTTGTGGCCTCGTTAAAAACCTTCCTTCTAGAAAACCTCGTGGGACAAAACCAAAAGCAAGGAAAAGAGCACGCACTCCATGTCTGCCTAGACACTACCTCAGTTTGGTGTAGAGATGGCTTGAATGGTGATCAAGACATCTCGGATCAAACCTTGTCCAAGACCTTCTTGTTGTGGATGTGAAGTGAGTAATCCAACAACATTCTCCTTAAGCTTCTTGACTCTGGAACGAGTCATGGGACCTTCAGGAATGGCTAGAGCATCCTCATCAAATGGTTGATGCATAGTGGCTTCATGTGGCTCATCTAGACTCTCCTCATTGTCCTCCTTAGTGATCCGGTCCATGATCACATCATCCCCTCCCTCTTGAAAAGGATTTGTCCTCAAATCAGGTCCATCTACAACAAAAGGAGCCAAGTCAGTGACATTGAAGCTATTTGATACATCGTACTTACCTTGGAGATCAAGCTTGTAGGCATTGTCATTGATCTTGTGGATGATCTCAAAGGGTCCATCAACCCTTGGCATCAGCTTGGACTTCCTCTCGTTGGGGAACCTATCCTTCCTTAGGTGCAACCAAACTTGGTCACCAACTTCAAAGGTCCTCACACGTCTCCCCTTGTTTGCTTGCTTCTCATACAGCTTGGTCTTCTGCTCAATGTTTAGTCTAGCCTTCTCATGAATCTGTTGAACCAACTCGGCTTTCTTCTTGCCATCTAGACTTGTCCTTTCACACTCAGGTAAAGGCATTAGATCCAAAGGAGAGGTGGGATTGAACCCATAAACAATTTCAAATGGAGAATACTTAGAAGCAGAATGCATAGCATGATTGTATGCAAATTCACAATGTGGCAAGTATTCTTCCCATGTTCTTAAGTTCTTTCTAATGAATGCACGCAGGAGTGTTCCTAATGTCCTATTAACTACCTCAGTTTGCCCATCAGTTTGTGGATGACATGTAGTAGAGAACAAAAGCTTAGTGCCTAACTTAGACCAAAGTGTCTTCCAAAAGTAACTAAGAAACTTAGTGTCCCTATCAGAAACTATGGTTCTAGGCATGCCATGCAAACGTACAACCTCCTTAAAGAACAAGTTAGCTATATGCAATGCATCATCAGTCTTATGACATGCTATGAAATGTGCCATCTTAGAGAACCTATCAACAACAACAAAGATAGAATCCTTTCCAGTCCTAGTTCTAGGCAAACCAACAATGAAATCCATAGAAATGTCATTCCAGGGATGGTGTGGAATAGGTAAAGGAGTATACAAACCCTGGTTTTGAACTTGGGACTTGGCATGCTTGCAAGTAGCACACCTTCCACATATCCTCTCCACATCTCTCTTCATATGCGGCCAATAGAAGTGATCCTGTAAAACTTTTAAGGTCTTGGCAATCCCAAAGTGTCCCATTAGACTGCCCCCATGGGATTCCCTGACAAAAAGATCTCTCAAAGAGCAATTAGGCACACACAATCTATTGTCAAAGAATAAGTAATCATCCTTTCTAAAGTAATGCCCTGAGGCAAACTTAGCACATGAAGCATAAGCTTCCTTGAAGTCATGATCAGTATCATACATATCTTTTATCTGCTCAAATCCAAGTAACTTAGCATCTAAAGTGGTCAAGAGAACATACCTCCGAGATAGTGCATCAGCAACTACATTCTCCTTACCTTGTTTATACTTGATCACGTATGGGAAGGTCTCAATGAATTCAACCCACCTTGCGTGTCTCTTGCTAAGCTTACTCTGCCCTTTTAGATACTTGAGGGACTCATGATCAGTGTGGATGACAAACTCTTTGGGCCACAAGTAATGTTGCCACGTTTGTAATGCCCTCACCAAGGCATAGAGCTCTTTGTCATAGGTTGCATAGTTGAGTGTGGCTCCTCCAAGCTTCTCACTGAAGTATGCAATGGGTTTCCTATCCTGCATCAACACGGCACCAATACCAATTCCTGATGCATCACATTCTATTTCAAAAGTTTTAGAAAAGTCAGGAAGCATAAGAAGAGGTGATTGAGTAAGCTTCTCTTTTAGGCTCTGGAAAGCCTTCTCTTGTGCTTCTCCCCACTTGAAACCAACATCCTTCTTGATAACTTCAGTTAAGGGAGCTGCAATGGTGCTAAAGTCCTTGACAAATCTCCTATAGAAGCCGGCAAGTCCATGGAAGCTCCTCACTTCTCCTACTGAGGTTGGACTCGGCCATTCCTTGATTGCCTTGATCTTCTCTTCATCAACCTTAACTCCATCTGCACTCACAACAAAGCCTAGGAAAACCAAGTTATCCGTGCAAAAGGTGCACTTCTTTAGGTTGGCATAAAGCTTCTCATTCCTTAGAACACTCAAGACAGCCTTAAGATGATCTAAATGCTCTTCTAGGTTCTTGCTATACACTAAGATGTCATCAAAGTATACTACAACCGATATGCCTATGAATGATCTAAGAACATGATTCATTAACCTCATGAATGTACTAGGTGCATTGGTTAATCCAAATGGCATAACTAACCATTCATACAATCCATGCTTAGTTTTAAATGCAGTTTTCCATTCATCTCCTTCTTTCATCCTAATCTGATGATAACCACTTTTTAAATCTATCTTAGAAAAGATGCAAGAACCATGTAATTCATCAAGCATATCATCAAGTCTAGGGATAGGGTGGCGATACTTCACTGTGATGTTGTTGATTGATCTACAATCAACACACATTCGCCATGTACCATCCTTCTTAGGCACTAGGAGCACTGGTACAGCACATGGGCTCAAACTCTCCCGGATATAGCCCTTCTCCATGAGTTCTTCCACTTGTCTTTGCAACTCTTTGGTCTCAACCGGATTGCTTCTATATGCTGGACGGTTTGGAAGTGTTGATCCTGGCACAAAGTCTATCTGGTGCTCAATCCCTCTCAATGGTGGTAAACCAATGGGATTGTCCTCTGGAAACACATCTTGGAACTCCTGCAAAAGAGAAACCATCTCACTCGGATACACCGGTGTAGGATCAGTTAAGTTCAAGAGAGTCTCTTTAAACACAAGTAATATGGCTGATTGTTTAGAGTTGAGAGTTCTTTTGATATCACCCATGTTTGCATAGAAGTTTGGCTGCTTAGTTCCAGCCGGTTTTAGATCAATCTCCTTCTTCTTTTGGAGTTGAACTTGATCTTGTTGCACTTCCTTGGGTGTCAAGGGAACCAGAGTAGTCTTCTTGCCCTTGAACAGAAAGGAATGCTTGTTGGTGAAGCCATCATGGATCACACGCCTATCAGATTGCCATGGCCTTCCAAGGAGTATGTGACCAGCTTGCATTGGCAACACATCACACAAGACTTCATCTTCATATCTCCCAATGGATAAGGGAATAAGAACTTGACTTGAGACCTTCATGGTGCCTTCTTCATTCAGCCATTGCAACCGGTATGGCTTGGGATGCTTTTGAACCTTCAAACCCAACTTCTGGACCATTGTCTCACTCGCAGCATTCACACAACTTCCTCCATCTACAATGAGGCTGCACACTTTTCCTTGGACCAAGCACCGGGTGTAGAAGAGGTTCTCACGCTGCTCTAGCTCCTCAGCCTTGTTTTGCAAGCTTAGAAGTCTTCTTGCTACTAAAAGCTTCCCCTGGACTGGTCCTTCTTCAAGCTCTTCCTCAGTGTCTTCTTGGTCAGACTCGGTGTTGTCTTCTCCTGAGGTGTACTCTCCATCTTCTCGCAAGAACATGACTCTCTTGTTGGTACACTCATTGGCATAGTGTCCTCTTCCTTGGCACTTGAAGCACTTGACATCACGAGCTCTGGAACTAGATGCCTCAACCTTGCCTTTGCCCTTGTCAAGAGCACTGATCGGTTTGGCCTCTTCTCTTGGATAGGACTTGTTGTCCTTTTGGAATGGTTTAGACTCCTTAGCATAAGGTGTCTTCTCTTCCTTGTTGTGGTGTAACCGGTTGGAGCCATACTGATTGCGTGAGTGCCCTCTCCTCTTGAGTTGTTGCTCAACAAGGAATGGCCTTGTGTAGCATCTCTTCTAGCTCCACATAATGTTGCATCTCAACATTGTCTTGTATCTCTCGGTTTAAGCCACAAAGGAACCTTGACATGGTTGCTTCTCTATCCTCTGATATGTTGGCCCTCAACATAAGCAACTCCATCTCTTGGTAATACTCCTCCACTGATCTTGAACCTTGTGTAAGCTTCCTCAGCCGGTGGTGCAAGTCTCTAAGGTAATGGCTTGGAACAAACCTCTTGCGCATGATTGACTTCATCTCTGTCCAAGTCTCAACCGGTTCCTCTCCATTCCTTCTACGAGTTGTGAGGTATTGATCCCACCAACTCAAGGCATAGTCATAGAACTCAGTGGCAGCAATTTGAATCTTCTTGTGGTTGGTGTATTGCTTGCACTGGAAGACTAGCTCAATCTTCTTCTCCCACTCAAGGTATGCATCCGGATCAGCCTTGCCATGGAATGGGGGTATTTTGATCTTCAAACCGGCAAGATCATCTCCTTGATTCACTCTTCTCTCATGGGCACGTCTAGGTCTTCTTGAGGATGAGCTGAGGTGATCATACTCGTCATCAGTCTCCTCATAACCATCATGCTCTTGGCGAGTGGTTTGGCGATTTGCTTGGTGTGCCGCTTGTGGTCTCTCTTCTCTCCTAGTCTCTTGGTTTGGTAAGTGACTAGTGGCTCTCCTTATGTCTTCTCTCAACTCTCTTCTGATGTCACTGAGGTTGGTCCTCATCATCTCGGTCATGGTTGCTACCATGCTTTGGTTAAGTTGCTCGGTCATAGCTTCCATGAGGAGTTTGTTTCTCCTGACGAGTTCGGCCTCTTCCTCAGACTCGGACACCATTGTTCCTGCTTAACAACAAACAAGACAACCAGTAAAGAGTTCTAGGGAAGAAGACAAGCAAAAAGGAAAAGAAAAACAAGTAAAAAGGCAAAGAAAACAATCGTACAAGCAAGACAAAAGTGAAAAGGAAATCGCCTAAGAAAAGGAAATCGGTTCAAGCAAAATGGAATAAGCTTCTAATCTTTTTCCTAAACTCTTCTAAGCTTTCCTAGCAACCTAATAAGCTTCTCTTACTCGTGTTCTAGGTGATAAACAACTCAGAGCAAGACACAAAGCAATCGACAAGAAATGCATGCGGCTAGGGTTTTTCTCTCACTAGGGTTTCCGGATGAGTCCAAATAAGGAAAGTCTAAAATTCTTGTCTAAACTTTCATGCAGTCACGAGCAGCCCTAAGGTAAAAGAGTTCTAATGCTTATTCAAGTTGATTTAGATTGAACACGGATTGAATAACAAAAGAACACAACCGGGAACACAAGATGCTACACGGATGCGATTAACAAAAGTAAACAAGAAATCAAACAAGAAACAAAAACAAAGAGAGAACGAGTACTTCCCAACCAAAGTTGCTCTGATACCACTTGATGCGTCCCTAGGATGCTCTTTGGTTGATGGGAAAGGATAATCCTTGCAAGAACGAATCAAAAGACTCAAGTCCTTCAAGGCGTGTGGATTGGATGGTGACACAAGAGGGATGGATGATCTCTTGATACTCCTAGATGAATGGTTTGGATATTACACACCAAACTAGACACCCTTAGGCTCTGGATATGACACACCAGACTCGGCACACTTCTTTTAGAGAGAGAGAGAGCCGCAAAAGATGAATGACTTGTATAGAAAAGGTTGCGTGAGTACAATAGGGTATAAGGCACCCTTTAAATAAGAAAACCAGAGACATGCCTCTAGGGTTTTCGACAAAGAACCAAAAAAGGAAAGAAAGCAAACTATAGTTTATAAGTTTAAATGAAATAAAAATGCACTTCTATTGATCTTGGACCGAGTGTAGCACTTAGGTGATTTGTAGACATGTTGTGGCCTCGTTAAAAACCTTCCTTCTAGAAAACCTCGTGGGACAAAACCAAAAGCAAGGAAAAGAGCACGCACTCCATGTCTGCCTAGACACTACCTCAGTTTGGTGTAGAGATGGCTTGAATGGTGATCAAGACATCTCGGATCAAACCTTGTCCAAGACCCTCTTGTTGTGGATGTGAAGTGAGTAATCCAACAACATTCTCCTTAAGCTTCTTGACTCTGGAACGAGTCATGGGACCTTCAGGAATGGCTAGAGCATCCTCATCAAATGGTTGATGCATAGTGGCTTCATGTGGCTCATCTAGACTCTCCTCATTGTCCTCCTTAGTGATCCGGTCCATGATCACATCACTTCCTGGTTCAACTTTTGGGAGAGTTTGGGCAATGTGCAAAATCCGGGTTGAGGTGTACGGACGGGCGGTCCGTACGGTCGAGCGATGGAGCAGTTCTGGGATTGTCTTCGGTTTGATCAATTTAAACCGAACCAATTCAAATCTCTTGTGACCGTTTGAAGCTAAGGAGGCAAGAAGACATTTGGGTCGAGATGGATTAGAAGAATATGCTCTCAAGATGCTTATCCAGAAGAAGGAAGGAACCTGGACAGATCATTGGCAAGGTTCATGTGCATTGCTGGCTGATTCCTGGCCAAGCTTTCCTAGGCACGCCCAGGCTGTCTCCAGCCTGTCTAAAGACCATCTGACTTCATCCAAACCGTCCATCCTCTCAAGCCTTATCAGCCCTTAGATATAGGTTAATGGTTGCTTCTTGTATTGCCTATAAAAGGCCCCTTATGTTGAGTGTAAACAATTAAGTGAGAGAGTGGGGTTTCCCCTCCTCCTTCCTAATCTTTTCTGGGTTCTAAAACTTTGTTCTTGAGTCTATTATTCTCTGGTTCTCTAAGTCTCCCGAATCTCTCCTTAGTCTACTTATTCTTTTAGTCTCATCCGCAATCTACTTCTTCCATCAATCTCTTCTCACTTTGATACAAGTCAAGACAGAACCTGTTAAGGTTAGATCAACACACACACGACCAATACTCCGTAAATCTCATATGGTATCAGAGCCAGGTTCATCAGAAACTGGTTCATAGCATCTGCAAGCTCAAGCTCACTCCCATGCCATTTCTAACCTGATGAAGAAGCTTCTGTCCAGCCTGTTGTTTAAGCTCATCAAGATGAAAACTTTCTCATCCATGGTGTTTCCAGAAGCTATTCTCAGTTCATCCTCCTCTCTCATGTTTGTCCTGAAGAAAGAAGACCAGTGGAAGCTTGTCCAAGCCATTCTTCTCTACTGTCCAAGGAGAAACCTTTGAAGAAGGAAGCTTTCAACTTGGATCTTGGTGTGGCGAATCAAACATGAAGAAAGGTGGTCTCTTTGGCATGATGGGATCAAGGGGAAGGTCAAGCAAAGAAGGAGATGTTGGTTCCCAAACCAACTACCCAAATCTGTCCATTCATGAATCGGTTAACCATGGAGGTTCAAGGAACCAGCCCAGGTTCCTTGACTGTAAGATAACTCCCTTCCCCTATATAAAGCTTGAGACTTTTTGATATGGCAGTGTGTTGTGGTGTTTGTTCATGTCCTGAGGACCATATAAAGCTTGCTAGTTGCTGTCGCAGGATTCTTGAAGGTTTTGTGTGGTGTTTTGATGTTAAAGGCCATTTCTTGTTCACTGCTTGAATGTGTATTAGGGTGCTAGATTGTATATCTGCTCCAGTGATTGCATTCATGACTGATTAGAACTTGTTAAGGTGTTCTCCTATCATCATTCACTGGATTGTTACTGCCTTAAGTTAATGCATCTAGATTAAAGTCAGATGCAAATTAAGGAATTGTTTAAAATTATCTAAGTAGCTTGTCTTGAATCTGATATGATCTTGCTTGTGCTTAGAGAGTTTGCTTGCCAAGATTAGAACTTGATAATCTCTTGTTTAATCTGTTGCATAGCTTAAGACATTAGTGATCAAACTTGATGGTTAGTCAAGGTTTGATCCTAATGCAAATGTGGCCTAATCTGTTCTGGAGTTTGAGTGCTGTACAGGGACATAAAATGTTCAGTGTCTAACCAAACCAATTAAGAAAAGGCGTTGCCCATTGATAAGCAATGGAGAGATTGCTTGTGTGTAGAGATGGTGGCGTTAAGACACTGCTGTGGAAGTAGTGTGCTGCTAGTTCAAGAGGCACACAAGTAGGAGTGGTCATCACACAAGTCCATGGATGACTAGTGACCAAAGGCACTGGAGTTAAAGAAATGGTGAACACGGTTTTCGTTTTCTCTTGAGCTCATTCCAAGTTTGGACTCAAATCTCAACCAAACTGGAGGAAGAAACTCAAGAGAGCTACCAGAAGTACCATCAAGCTCAGTGACCTGTTTTATTCCCACTAGTGCAAGTCCAAGAAGAAGACAAACCAAGATCAAAATCAAGAGGTTGCATTGGTGGTTAGTGTGGGGGTTAAACATCAAGTCCGAAGAGGATGGAGGTGTTCCTCATTAGCTGTGTCATGAAGCTGCCTGTTTAGCAGTAATGACTAGAGAAGAGTTGGGTTAAACCCAACAAGAAACATTGAAGCTTGTCCATGGAGGTTTAAGGAATCAGCCCGGATTCCTTAGTTGTAAGCAACCTCCTATCCCTTAATAAGTGTTTATATCTTGTTATGCATTGAGTAAGTTTGCCCCAGGATCTCCTGGCTTGTTTATTGCATTGTTTTGAGATTTGATTGCTTTTGCAGTAGCTTATACATCATAGATGTCTTAAAGCATTTAAAAGTTTTTTGCATCATTGTGTTGATTGTCTATCTTGCATAAGCATTAGAGTGGTTGTTTAGGATTGTTTTGTGCATTGTCATTGTTGGAATTCATGAGTGTTTGTCTCATGTCAAGAAAGTATTCAGTTAACTTGTAACTGAATCCTCTTCAACCATACAACAGGAACTCACCATTCAAAGGAAGACACAACCAACTGGTGGTTGAATCCTCTTAAATAGCCTACACTATAACCAAGATCCTAGACAGCAAACTGGTTATGTGTGGCAAAGAAGCTCTAGTTTGAATCTATCCTTCTGCAGCAACACAACACTTTGAGTTTGTGTACTTAAGGAGAATGGGAATTAGAATCAGTAAGCTAGAGTAAGAATAGTAGATAAAGACGAGTTTAAGTGAGTTTTACAAGTATTAGGCTGCCTTAAGAGAAAGAGAGTTAAGGCAGCCTCTAAACCATAACTCTAAACTCCTTACATTGTGAATATTGCTTAGACACAAGCAAGGGAGAGAGAGCCACGAAATTAGACTGAGAGAACAAGTATTGATACTGGATAGTGTTACAAGTGATGGGGAAGCCTTTAAATAGGCAATACACATGATTAAACAATTACTAAACAATGGAAACATAAACAAATAATTCTGTATGGACTGAGAAGAGGCCAAAGGGGATAAATCCAAGGTCTGGCTCGTCCAGGAAGAGTAGAAAGGGACATGAGGAGAGGCACAACCTTCCTTGGTGATAGTGACAGGTCTACACAGCTCCTTATGCACCCATGTGACTTCTTCTTGCTTAAATCAAACCAGATCCTTCCTTTTGAATTCAAACTGAGTATCCTTAGTTTTCTGGAGCTTATCACGTCCACAAGGTCCTCCCTAACTCATTGCTTGCCTTGCAAGTCAGGTTAGGTCAAGACGGTAGCTTGTGGAGCAAGACTGCACAGATAGCCCAAATCAATTTCTCTTGATGCACTTGTCTTTGATCATGGACTAAATCCTTTCCTCTGGCTATTCTCTTTTTAATTTTAACACTCCCCCTCAAGCTTGACCATAGGAGATCCTTGGGCAAGCTTGGAACTGAGAGTACTTGCCTCATTAAAAAACTAAGTGTAGAAAAACCTCATGGGATAAAACCATCACTTAGGGAAAAAGAGTGCAACTACCTTCAGCCTAGGGATTGGCCAGTGGGTTTATGAGTCTTATGATCTAGTTTAGGGACTCATAAACCCTGGATCATTGATGCGTCCCTAGGATGCTCTTTGGTTGATGGGAATGGATAGATCCTTGCAAGAACGAATCAGAGACTCAAGTTCTTCAAGGCGTGTGGATTGAATGGTGACACAAGAGGGATGAATGATCTCTTGATACTCCTAGATGAATGATTTGGATATGACACACCAAACTAAACACCCTTAAGTCTCTGGATATGACACACCAGAACTCGGCACACTTTCTTTAGAGAGAGAGAGCCGTCAAAGATGAATGATACTTGTTATTGAAAAGTTGGATGATTACAAAAGGGTGTAGAGAACCCTTTAAATAAGAAACCAGAGACAAATCCTCTAGGGTTTCGACATTAAACAAGAAAAGGAAAGAAAGGAAACTATAGTCTAAGTTTAACATAAGCTTAAAAGATGAAATAAAAATGTAACTTCTATAGTCTTGGACCGAGAATAGCACTTAGGTGATGTGTAGACAAGTTGTGGCCTCGTTAAAAACCTTCCTCCTGGAAAACCTCGTGGGACAAAACCAAAAGCAAGGAAAAGAGCACGCACCCCATGTCTTGCCTAGACACTAACTCAGTTTGGTGTAGAGATGGCTTGAATGGTGATCAAGACATCTCGGATCAAACCTTGTCCAAGACCTTCTTGTTGTGGATGTGAAGTGAGTAATCCAACAACATTCTCCTTAAGCTTCTTGACTCTGGAACGAGTCATGGGACCTTCAAGAATGGCTAGAGCTTCATCACCAAGTTGTTGGTGCAATGTGGCTTCATGTGGCTCATCTAGACTCTCCCTTGTTCTCTTTAGTGATCCGGTCCATGATCACATCAAAGGCACTCTTAACCTGATCCAAATCAGGTGGCTTTTTACTTTTTCTTGCACTATAAGCTTGTTCTCTTTTCCTTTTTTCTTGTTTCTTTTTCCTTTTTGCTTGTCTTGTTCCCTAGAAAACCTTTTACTGGTTATTTAGTTTACCTTTGTGCAGGAAGCATGGAAGACGAGTCTGAAGAAGAGGCTTCACTCGTCAGGAAGTACAAGCTTCTCATGGAGGCTATGTCGGCTCAACTCAACCAAAGCATTATCCTCCATCTACAATGAGGCTGCACACTTTTTTCTTGGACCAAGCACCGGGTGTAGAAGAGGTTCTCACGCTGCTCTAGCTCCTCAGCCTTGTTTTGCAAGCTTAGAAGTCTTCTTGCTACTAAAAGCTTCCCCTGGACTGGTCCTTCTTCAAGCTCTTCTTCAGTTTCTTCTTGGTCAGACTCGGTGTTGTCTTCTCCTGAGGTGTACTCTCCATCTTCTCGCCAAGAACATGACTCTCTTGTTGGTACACTCATTGGCATAGTGTCCTCTTCCTTGGCACTTGAAGCACTTGACATCACGAGCTCTGGAACTAGATGCCTCAACCTTGCCTTTGCCCTTGTCAAGAGCACTGATCGGTTTTGGCCTCTTCTCTTGGATAGGACTTGTTGTCCTTTTGGAATGGTTTAGACTCCTTAGCATAAGGTGTCTTCTCTTCCTTGTTGTGGTGTAACCGGTTGGAGCCAATACTGATTGCGTGAGTGCCCTCTCCTCTTGAGTTGTTGCTCAAACAAGAATGGCCTTGTGTAGCATCTCTTCTAGCTCCACATAATGTTGCATCTCAACATTGTCTTGTATCTCTCGGTTTAAGCCACAAAGGAACCGTGACATGGTTGCTTCTCTATCCTCTGATATGTTGGCCCTCAACATAAGCAACTCCATCTCTTGGTAATACTCCTCCACTGATCTTGAACCTTGTGTAAGCTTCCTCAGCCGGTGGTGCAAGTCTCTAAGGTAATGGCTTGGAACAAACCTCTTGCGCATGATTGACTTCATCTCTGTCCAAGTCTCAACCGGTTCCTCTCCATTCCTTCTACGAGTTGTGAGGTATTGATCCCACCAACTCAAGGCATAGTCATAGAACTCAGTGGCAGCAATTTGAATCTTCTTGTGGTTGGTATATTGCTTGCACTGGAAGACTAGCTCAATCTTCTTCTCCCACTCAAGATAGGCATCCGGATCAGCCTTGCCATGGAATGGGGGTATTTTGATCTTCAAACCGGCAAGATCATCTCCTTGATTCACTCTTCTCTCATGGGCACGTCTAGGTCTTCTGAGGATGAGCTGAGGTGATCATACTCGTCATCAGTCTCCTCATAACCATCATGTTCTTGGCGAGTGGTTTGGCGATTGGCTTGGTGTGCCGCTTGTGGTCTCTCTTCTCTCCTAGTCTCTTGGTTTGGTAAGTGACTAGTTGCTCTCCTTATGTCTTCTCTTAACTCTCTTCTGATGTCATTGAGGTTGGTCCTCATCATCTCGGTCATGGTTGCCACCATACTTTGGTTAAGTTGATTGGTCCATTGCTTCCATGAGGAGTTTGTTTCTCCTGACGAGTTCGGCCTCTTCCTCAGACTCGGACACCATTGTGCCTGCTTATAAACAAACAAGACAACCAGTAAAGAGTTCTAGGGAAGGAGACAAGCAAAAAGGAAAAGAAAAACAAGTAAAAAAGGAAAAACAACCAAGCTTCTCTCGCAAGACAACTAGTGAAAAGGAAATCGGCTTAAAAAGGAAATCGATTGCTAGCAAAATGGAACAACTTCTAATCTTTTTCCTAAACTCTTCTAAGCTTTCCTAGCACCCTCAATAAACTTCTCTACTCGTGTTCTAGGTGATTAAACAACTCAGAGCAAGACACAAAGCAATCGACAAGTAAAGGGTATGCGGCTTAGGGTTTTTCTCTCACTAGGGTTTCCGGATGAAACAAATAAGGAAAGTCTAAAATTCTTGTCTAAACTTTCATGCAGTCACGAGCAGCCCTAAGGTAAAAGAGTTCTAATTGCTTATTCAAGTTGATTTAGATTGAACACCGGATTGAATGACAAAAGAACACAACCGGGAAACACAAGATGCTACACGGATGCGATTAACAAAAGTAAACAAGAAATCAACAAGAAACAAAAACAAAGAGAGAAAACGAGTACTGTCCCAACCAAAGTTGCTCTGATACCACTTGATGCGTCCCTAGGATGCTCTTTGGTTGATGGGAATGGATAGATCCTTGCAAGAACGAATCAGAGACTCAAGTTCTTCAAGGCGTGTGGATTGAATGGTGACACAAGAGGGATGAATGATCTCTTGATACTCCTATATGAATGATTTGGATATGACACACCAAAACTAAACACCCTTAAGTCTCTGGATATGACACACCAGAACTCGGCACACTTTCTTTAGAGAGAGAGAGCCGTCAAAGATGAATGATACTTGTTATTGAAAAGTTGGATGATTACAAAAGGGTGTAGAGAACCCTTTAAATAAGAAACCAGAGACAAATCCTCTAGGGTTTCGACATTAAACAAGAAAAGGAAAGAAAGGAAACTATAGTCTAAGTTTAACATAAGCTTAAAAGATGAAATAAAAATGTAACTTCTATAGTCTTGGACCGAGAATAGCACTTAGGTGATGTGTAGACAAGTTGTGGCCTCGTTAAAAACCTTCCTCCTGGAAAACCTCGTGGGACAAAACCAAAAGCAAGGAAAAGAGCACGTCACCCCATGTCTTGCCTAGACACTAACTCAGTTTGGTGTAGAGATGGCTTGAATGGTGATCAAGACATCTCGGATCAAACCTTGTCCAAGACCTTCTTGTTGTGGATGTGAAGTGAGTAATCCCAACAACATTCTCCTTAAGATTCTTGACTCTGGAGCGAGTCATGGGACCTTCAGAATGGCTAGAGCTTCATCACCAAGTTGTTGGTGCAATGTGGCTTCATGTGGCTCATCTAGACTCTCCTTGTTCTCCTTTAGTGATCCGTCCATGATCACATCAAAGGCACTCTTAAATTGTTGCATCCTCAAGCTCCTTTCGAGGTTCAGGTTCATGGCTTCCATTCTTGGTGCTTTCCATGATCACATCCAATCATGGCCTTACTTAAATGACAAGCAGGCACCAATGCCTTCCTTGCTGCACACTCAAAACTGCTTGGAACTCTCGATGTGGCTGGTTCTTAGTCTCCCCCTTTCTTCTGACATCCTGCCATCATAAAAGGGTTTGTTCCACGACCAGACTCTTCTCATGATGATGTGATCCTGGAAAGCACCAAAGAATGGAAGCATGAACCTGAACCTGAAGAGCTTGAGGATGCAACATTTAAGAGTGCATTTGATGTGATCAAGGACCGGATCACTAAGGAGAACAAGGAGAGTCTAGATGAACCACAAGAAGCCACATTGCACCAACAACTTGGTGATGATGCTCTAGCCATTCCTGAAGGTCCCATGACTCGTTCCAGAGTCAAGAAGCTTAAAGAGAATGTTGTTGGATTACTCACTTCACATCCACAACAACAAAGTCTTGGACAAGGTCTGATCCGAGATGTCTTGATCACCATTCAAGCCATCTCTACATCAAGCTGAGTTAGTGTCTAGGCAAGACATGGGGTGTGTGCTCTTTTCCTTGCTTTTGGTTTTGTCCCACGAGGTTTTCCAGGAGGAAGGTTTTTAACGAGGCCACAACTTGTCTACACATCACCTAAGTGCTATTCTCGGTCCAAGACTATAGAAGTTTACATTTTATTTCATTCCATTTAAAA